>CAEGAF010040226.1:0-11161 GCA_903067075.1 Micropoecilia bifurca | reverse complement strand
CACACACACACACACACACACACACACACACACACACACACACACACACACACACACACACACACACACACACACAAACAAACAAACAAACAAACAAACAGAGAAAACAACGTTTGCAGGGGCTGCAGAAACAAAATACTTCATTCAGTACTAACATTCATCAGCGGCTAAGGAGCAGAAAATAAGATTAAATGTTTCTGAAGCCATAATGATTCATAAAGGTGCCACTGATGATGAACTAACATGTCCAGCCAGTGCAATTACATTATGTCTATTATTTATATAATGCAATAAATTCGACTGCATCCTAAAGCCTTTTAGACATTTGTTGACATTAATGTAGATTAATTGTCTTCTGTACCTTGCACCACACAAAATGGCAAATTTCATATTCCTACAAAGTCTATTCTTGTAAAAATGACTAAATGACATGTGTACTAGGCATGGAAACTCTGTTTTTGTTGCTAGTCCAGGTAGAAACTTCCCACCAATTTACACAGCGTCGTTACTAATCTATCTGTAAAATTATCACACAGTGGCCCAAGCGATATTAAGTGTAGTTCATAAAGCAGAGAGATAAGACGTTTGCACCTCTGGCTTTATGGTGCATGTTTATCTGGACAGTCTCATTCATGTGGTGTTTGAACAGGGACTTTTCAGAGGCTACCAAAGCTGAAAAAGGAAGCACCATTTTACCTGGACTTCACTTTGTTTTGCTTCATGGAAGTTCCTGTCAGTTAGAAAACTGATCAGGATTTTTTTTTATTACATTCATAAATGAATGATAAATGGATGATAGTATCTATTTAAAATAAACAACAAAAGATATGGAAAATATACAAACATACTTTAAGTTAATTAGAACCACAGGTTTTGATTTTTCTAAGATAACAGTTACTGATAAGATGACAAACTGTTTTAAGCATGAAAATTCTTTCATCCTTACTTTATGCATCTAATATTATATGATCCCGGGTTAAAACGTTTTTTAGCATACAGAGCATTCAGTGGTTTAAGCAATGAAAATTAGAGACACAATATACATAAAACCATATCTGCAACAAAGTGAAGTGTGAAATTGCCACTATTTGCAATTACGTAATGACATTTTCCTACTATCATGCCATGCTATACAGACACTCAGTTTGCACTGAGGAAGATTACCTCATGTGACATGATGAGTGATTGACATGGCAGTAAAATGTGACTGTGTTGAGAGTGATTCCTCCCATAACACAAATTCACTACACCCTTTGAATATTCGCGTTTTTAAAATATACAATCAAATGTATATTTTCCTTACTTTCCACAATTATGCACAACTTTAAGTTGGTGTAAAAAGATGAACGTTTTGCAGTTGCAAAGTGATAAAATAAATAAACATGTTTCAAACGGATTTTATGTATTTCTATTGTATTCTAGTCCAAATATTAGCTTACAACTTTAAATGTGGATCATACATTAGTCCTCGCATCCAGTCTGCGCTTTAAGAATCAGTAACGTGGTAAAACAGTGAGTTGACACTACAAGAAAACCGTCACAATTATTTCCAGAGCTAAGAATAAAGTAAATCACTTTTGCTGTCATTTTTTGCCACGTCTTGCTGGTGTGGCGCCAGCAGAAATTGGCAACAGGTGAAATGCGACTCTATCATATTGTGAATGATCTGAGCTCATTTAACAGGTCATTGAATAATTTAGTTTCCAATTTCTGGCAACGTCTGAGTAGGAGAAAGGAAAACATTAAGTGTTTATAGGTCTTTGGAATACTATCATGCCTGAAATGAGGAAGGCTGCATGTGAATGCACTTAACCCATAATCACACAGACTGCATAGATGACTGAGCCTCAGCCTGTGTTAACACTTTATGTATGACTGCACCTCTGAGGGCTAATACTGTCTCGTTATTTGGCTAATAGCACACAATTACTTTACGGCTTGATACCATGTTCCAATCACATGCTGATCTGAACAGCACACAAGAACAAAGGCTCTTATTTCCTGTAATTAAATAGTGCAGTGTTTCAACAGAACAGCTGCACACAGGAGTTTGGAAACACACTGCGTAATGAAAACGGGTATATGATTTGACAACAAGATCGAGCTTCACATCATAAATCACTAAATTAACATGTGAAGTGGGAAATTAGTAGTGGCACAGAGTCAAAGTAAGTTATGCGGCTTTTATTTAGTTGATTTGGTTTTTTTGTTTTGTTTTTTTTGCTGTTAATCCACGCTTCCATGTTCACTTTGTGAAATCAGCATGATTAAATAAAGGTAAAGTTAAATAAATACGTCAGAAGAGTTTTTGTTTTATTTAAAGTAGCCTCACAATCACATATGACATTTGTTCAAGTTCCCTTTAGAAAACACCCAGAATACATGGAACTAAGAAAACACAACATGTAAACTGCTAACTTGAAATAAAGTAGATAAGCAGGAGTTTATTACTAAGAATTTCAATGAGGCAAAAAATGCCTAATTAAATTCCTTAAAAATGCCTTAAATTAAATTTACAAAGTGTTCCTTCGTGTCCCTTACGTGTTAATTACCTTTTGGTGACAGCTGACCACTTATCTTGTTTTTCTACCATCACATTTTTATTTTTCCATGTTTTACAATCCCCTTAAGATGTACCTATATGAGGTCAATGTTTAACCACAAAAAGTGACATTTATGTATCACTAAGCAACTCTCACATTGGTTAAACTAAGCATCCATCAAAGAAATAAGAACAGTTTTATTATCATTTTTATTATGATTTTTGTCTGGAAGACACTAGAATTTCATAAGGGACATTTTTAAACATGAGGAAAATAAAGACATGTATTTGCCTTAGTTGTAAATATGACGTAAAGAAAAACCAATAAAAATCTTATTGACTTACCATATTCGCTGCTCTTTTTCTTCTCCTAGATCACAAATGTTCTCAGGTTCCGTGATCCTGCATGAATATATTTATTACCCACTCCCTCTCTTCCTCTGTCTCCACCCCCACTCATGTTTCCTCCCATTAACATGAAAGTGCCATGAACAAATACCCTTTGAACTCCTGCAGTTTAGCTTCTTTTAGTTACCATAATCATTTTGTAACATTAACTGCAGAAGTAAGTACATGATGCTCAACTCATGCACATGTTGAACCTATTTATTAGTATTTATCCCCTTATTTTCTTGTGATTTTACACACTTAAATGTTTTAAGTTACTTTTCAATAAAAGTTAAGGCAGATTTTAAATTAGTATTTTATTGATGAGGAAAGAGAGAAGTTTCCAAATCTACCTTCCTCTACATGAAAAACATATTGTGTTACTTGGCAAACTATGAATTATGCATGTGGATAAAATTGTTACCACCCCAAGGCTGATAATCAAAAAAACATAACTAACACAAACTAGGCTTTGTTGTCACACAATACAGAGATGGAGTAAAATAATTTGATGTAAATCCAAGAATTTTGAACTGCAAACACAGAATCAGTAGTAGGCGGCGTTCAACCAGGCACAAAAGAACGGCGACGTTATTCGCCGGTGACATCTTATTTTTAGACGACAAATAGTCAAAACTGAATACAAAAAGAAACTTGAAAAATGTAAAAAAAGATACAGAAGATGACTCAATTGTTGTGCAAGATGAAAGGTAAAATTAGACAAATAAAACCACAGACAAATATTACTACTAAGAGATTTGTACTACCCTGCAAAAAAATCACAAACAAAATGACAGAACAAAGAAAAGACATAAACACTAGTTCCCCTTTGGCTTGATTTGTGTCTCTGCGGCTGTTCTGAAGTACAACAAATTGAAACAGATTTAATACGAGCTCACTTTTCTTTACCTCAACGCCAGCAAGTTAACAATTAAAGTCAGGCTGCAGAATCCTGCTTGTGTAAAGATTGAACAGTAACATGAATTATGAAGAATGGGTCACAGTGCTTAACTGCTGGAACACCAATTTCTCATTCTCCAGGTTCTGGCCTGCTGCTTACTTATATGAGTGAGAAAGTTAAGATGAGGAGCACATTAACTACCAAATGAATCATCAACATTTACTGAATTGAATTAGCAAAGATGGAGAAGTTGGACAGAGTAAGAGAGCGTCAGTGAGCTAAACTCCTCAACCCATCAGTCATTTTACATTTGGAAAAGACAGCCTGAGTATCTCAGAAGGATTAGTTCGTTGTAAATGGAAATGGCAGTGTGCGGTTTTTAAAAAAATAAACCCTAATTAGGTCAAGCTGAGAAGTAGACACTATCAAAATTATTCATACAGATTCAGATTTAAAGTAATTACACTACTATGTTTCCTCTGAAGAAGCTTTGGAATGGTGCACCTGGTCCTGACTTGAAACCTCAAAAGATTTGGAGCTCATTACTAGGGATGAGGGGTGAGGATGAACTCAGCATACCGCTTCTCTTTTGCAAGTCTTTTCTCCCATCTGCTGGACATTGGTGGAAAGTCAAGTGAATATGAAAATACACAGGAAAAGCAGAACTGCCAACTGCACAGTGCTGTAGACTTGCTATGCTATAACAAAAATAAGTGCGGATAACTATTCATTTTGTGCAACAACTAATGTTTACTCTAGTCTGTGTCAATGTGACATAAGAGTTTTCAGTCACTTTTTTATTTAGATCACATTATTTTTATGTGAGAAGTCAAGTAAAAACAATCTTTGCCCTGTAATATAGCATTGTTAGTCCATCCTTACATGTGTGGCCTTTACATTTAAAAGCTTCACAACTGAAGCTTCAAACTGGTACGATAGCGTTGGGTAATGCTTCCCAGTCACAAACGCTCTCCTCTTCTTTCATATATTTTACATCCTTGATTGTTGGGCGTTAAAAAATAGTTCTCCAGCTCGGCTGTCAGTCATCATCAATCACGGCGCTCTGCTAATGAGATGAGCCTGAAGTGACGATTCTAACAAGCTTTTTTTCCCCCTCACTGTTCTTAGGCTTGACCTGCTTTGTGTTGATTCCCTTCTAATCTCAGGCTTTCTTCTGTCATCAAAGTAAATCTCATCAAAAGCGACGCGCAGCGACGCTCCAAGGTCTAACTTTTTCAGACATCATATAGGTTGGCTAATGATTTCCTGAAGTCAATATTACTGTAGGTGGAGCTGATTTTTTTTTCTTCTAAATATCAGAGGATTTAAAGTATATGAGACACCAGTGATTTTTTTTAATTAAATTGGGGGGAAAAACACTTGTAGTGCATAGAGAAGATGCTTGTTGTAAACTCATTTAAATACCAACCTACAGATTTAATATCCCTAATTCTGAGATGTGCTCTACGAGTTAAGCTCACATAAGACTTTATAGCCTCATTTAATTAACTTTAACTACCAAAATCATATATTAGAAATGCTACAGACTTGATCTTGAAAGCCCATCCAACAATTGTTCCAATTTTAAGAGACAGCTCTAGCCACAGAAAAGCAATTCACTGAAAGTGTATGATGTTTAAGGTTTTTTTCAGGGTTAATTATTTATTTATTTTGCTATGTTAGATCAGCAACTAATTGTAAAGTCAAATAGAACAGGAGGAAATGCAAAATGGAGTTTTCAGACTGAGGGGTAATCGCTGCCAGAGCTATAGAATAAAATAAATCCTTAAGAGCATGGTACAAGCTTATTTGCTTATTTCCGAGATTTTTGGGAAAAAAATTGGTAGATCGAAGAGACAAAAAAAATGAGCACTTTGTAATGTGTCACATATGGTCTAAAACTAATACATATTTTAGAAAAAGAACTATCATAGTGACAGTGCGACGTACCAGGATAATTTGATAGAACCTTCATTTCTGCTTTCTAGCAGAAAACACCAAAGGCTGATCCAAAATAGCTCAATCAGTGTCAACCTCTCTTCTCCTCCTCCTCCCCCTCACTGAAACGCAGAAACAGCAATAAAATGGAAATAATAAACATCAGTTGGTAATTTTGACCCATTTTTACTTGTCGGACCAAAATTAAAATCTAAAAAATGGCTGCCATCAGCCAATACTAATGATAATGACAATATATCCCTACCAACACCTTTATTTATTGTTGCTATGTAACCCCTTAAACGTTGAACCCAGTGCATCATAGTAGAGTTTGCAAAGTGACATTATTTAGAACAAAACATATTTGCTCCCCTGTGTAAACATCCAACTCTCTCTCCTCTCTACCATTGACCGTTCTGCTGTCATATCGCATTTCTGTCCCAGAGGAAGTCCGTCTCCCACATTTCAGTGGATTATCGCTCCTCTAAAGCCCCTCTGGAAGATGCTCAGCCATGAGAGCAGGAGTAAAAGCTAAATCCCGCTCTGGTCGCTTTTGCCCCATCCGTGGACCCCAAGGAACGTTGCCACTGAGTCTCCACGTCAAAATGAGTCACGGGTTCCTGTCTGTGATTCAAACCGGCAGCAGTGTTTCCATATATAGAGAGCAGTATAAGAGAGGAGTGAGGAATGCTATTATTTGGTAAACATAAAGAAAAAAAAAGTATTAAGAGGGTGACTGAGGTGAGGACCAGTTCACCAGAACAGACTCAGTAAACGTACTTGGAAAGCCTGGGGACTTGCATCAACCACCGTTGTTTGTCTTTCTTTAATAAGGTCAGAGTTAGAACGGGCCAGCTGAAGCATGCTTAATGAGAAACAGTAGTACTCCATGCCTCAGTGCATTACGACCACTGCTGCAACTGAAAACTGCCCTCCCAATGCATTTACTCGCACGCCGATCCTCTGTTTGCACCTTATCCAATAAATCCCACTGAGGTTTGAAACTGTTTCTCACCTGTTTTGGAAATGTCCCAAAAATGGATAACGTTCATCTCTTGATTCGTTCAACAGCAGAGAAAATAGATTAGAACACAAACTTTTCATTTCGCCATTGTCACACAGTGTAGTTTAATAAAACAATAAAATATACACACTCATACACTGATCATACACATATTTCCTCCTGAATTATTACACAATGGAGAGATGTTTCACTGAATTTGGCGTTTATTTGCTGTTGTCGTGCCGACGTCAAAATTCATTTGCAAAACCCTGACATTGCAAACTCTCACTATAACACACACTGCAGCAAGCTGCGTCTGTGCAAGACGGCAATAGAACATTTCGTTTGACAATAACATTGCACAAAGAACTAATTTGATGAAGAACCTTTAAATAGTATATGCAGGAAAAAAAAACATTATAACTGTCACATCTGCATGAGGTTTCAGCTCACCATGTTTTTGTTATTTCACATCAAATTGTCCCTGGAGAGAAGCATCGCAGTGGAATGATTAATGCATGCATCTCATGGGAGGGTCACTCTCACAAGAGAGTAGCAACAGCTGAAACAATCATTTTCTTGACGCTCGTACAAACGGCATATTTTTCGTTTTGAATTTTTGTTGAGAAATGTCCAACTTAGGAGAAGACCTTGTTTATTGCTCCCAAATAATCTGCTCTACGGCTCTGTCCTGTAATTTGCATATGTTATCCTGCAGGATTAAACATAACTATGAATCACTGCTGTCACATAAAGCTTGTGGTGATGCAGAAAAAAAAACCTAAAACCTGCAAATCAACACCGATTGCGTTTAAAAGGACTGTGGATGTTTTTATGATGTGCTTTCACGTCTGTCAGCTTAGAGGGACCGGTTTGTTTGGGATCATATTTGTTTTTTTTATTTTTTTGGAGGTCTAATTTTTTTTTGTAAGTGCAGTTAACATTTTATTGCATCATTCTGTAGACCTGTCCCTTGTCTCGGTGCTGCTTTGGGAATACTCTCTCAATCCTGATTTATTCTTAAGCTCTGACAGACCATCGCTTGTAAGACATAAAAACATATGTGATACTCCTTATGTTTAGTCAAAATCTCAAGAATCGCAGAAAATCCAAAGTCCTTGAAGCCATATTTTTCATGCCATGGCATTAAAAGCTTAAAATTTAAAGTCAACAAATACATGAAGACTTTCAATACCTAAGCAAATTTAGTCACTAGTGCGGGACCTTTTTTTTTAATGTCAGAGAATATCTGGGAGTTATCAGAATGATTTAGATTAAACATTCTACAACAAACTCTTGTTATTTGTGTGTCAGCTTCTTTATTATGGAGTTTTCACACTGGGATCGAGTCGCTGCCTGTGGCTTCCACATGCAGAGGCAGCTCAGAGCACTAAAGCTCAACCTGATGGACCAGTGAACCAAAATAATGAGCTGAAAGAGGTTGCAGACCAGGGTGTTACTTCTGAGTTGGGTGAATATACTCGTATTAATTGATCCCCCTTTGCCATTTTGTACACATTAGTGCCAATTTGTGCCTCTACGCTTCAATTTCTTACCATTACGCTTAACAGACAGCATGTATTTCAGTTATTTTCATGAACTGTGAAGACAATCATTAGAATGTTCAAATCTAAGTTGATTTGTTGAAAATATTTTATTTTCTGAAGACTTTACACTTCATCATTTTCTCTGTTTGAGCCAGTTGACTCCTTTGAAATACGACCTTTAATCAAACCTAAACACTAGCTCTGTGGATTGAAATCTTGAGTTGAGCTGCAAAAACAAAAAAACAACAAGAGACCAAAATGAGTGAGCAAATTATTTTTAAAAAATGCATTCAAACTCAAACAAGCTCTTTGTCTGCTGATCAATGGCTTAAATTTATAACTCTCGCTTCACCATGATGGCAAAGACGGGAAGACTTTCTGTCTTTTTATGAGGCAGGATTAATGAGCTGCACATTCAAGGCCTCTCACAATGAGTCATCACTGCCGAGGTGGGGCAGAGTGAAAGTCATTTTAAACGTCGGAATATTTCCAGGCTCAAAACATTTTCTCTTTGCTTTTAGCTCAGGTTTTCAGTTGGCTTGTCTTTAAACACAAAGACAGGTCCTTGACCCAAGCTGTGGCCCCTACTGACGGAGACTTTTCAGTATAATAGCAGACTAGAAAGTCTCTACAAGGGCTGTGCCTTCTACTATGATACAAATGTTTGGACTTTTCAAAGCAGCGTTACACAAGCAACACTGACGGACGGAGGAGATGTTTATTTTCTGATGAGGAAAAAGGAGAGCCCCGACGGTTTGCGGAGCTCGACGAGTCGATCCCAGCGGAGATGTTTTCATTGCTGCATAGTCGATGTGGCCCATCCTGATTTAAGACACTTGGTTCCACCTCATTTGAATGATGGAGCTCCAGATTGTGCTGAGGTGTCAAACTGCAGCTGGCTGCTGCAGCAGGTATCCCTCTTGACAGAGGGGCTTTTTTTAAGTGGCAATGACATGCCAAAGCAGTTCACAGTTCCCATCTGCCACAAGACTTCTTCTCACGACCCTCCTGTGTGGTCCCTCCTTACTAAGTCCCGTTGAAAACATGGATGGATGGATGGATGGATGGCAAAACTGGCTTGGGGACACCATGGATTTTGTGATTCCATGTTCTCCACATGGAGTCACCTTCCAACTGGAACCAGAGGCACCAAGCAGTGGGGTTACCCATGAGGCCAACATATTTTTCTCTGTTGGGATTTTTGTTTTGTGAGTGCGGGGAGTTATGGTCTTAACAAGGGTAGCCTTGAAAACAAGGCTACCCTTGTTTTCATTTTAAATGTCATCCTCAAAAAAATACCAACTGTATCCTTTTATCCTGTTTCTGTTTCTTCGTTTTACATTTTGCCCTATTGTTCTATTTACAATCTGGCTACAATCCATCAGAATGAAATGTGAACCTCACTCAGTAGAGTATTAGTAAATTATAAAAACTACCTGAAATAGACGGTTGTCAAACTTGGCGTGAAATGGTAAATGGCGCTTTATCAATGAACACTGATAGATTTACCACAAAAGGATATGTGAATGACTTTAATTTCACCAGTGTTCAAGAAATGTCTAAAGAGCAGTAAAGGAGTGTAGAGTACCAGGACTTTATTAAAGTAGTACAATTTTTCTATTGAGTTCTTTCAGTTCTTTTCTCTTATCTAACTCCATTTTAACACCCTACTTTAACTCCCAAAGGCTTCTTGCCTTTTTCCTAATGGTGATCTTTATTTGTTATGTCATCCACTGCTTGTTGTAGAATCCTCTTCAAACATCCGCAGTGGTTTGCATGGTGGATATTAAAGTCTCTTTAGTTTCTTTTGTCCCTGGAAAGGGCCAGTCTGAGCTCACTTCAGGAACCTGTTGTCTTTTGTCTACCTTCACCATTCGCTGCTTTAAATTAAACACTTTTTTTCCGACTCGGGCCACAAGTAAATGGTGCTTTTTTACGATATATCAATGCAAAGTAGTACATTCTGCAGATTTTGTCGCACATTTGTAGTCAGCACCCCAAGTCAATACTTTCCATTTATTACTTTCCACATCTAGGTGAGGAAATGTACACCCATTCATCCTTTGAAAATGACTCGGGCTCAGGAGAGTCCTGATGATTGGATGGATAGCATCTGTGAAACTTAATTTTAAAGTCTTATCACAGATTCCTGATTTGATTTCGGTCTGGACTTTGTATCTTTTTTTTAATTATTATTATTTTAACACGATGTAAACCATTTTGACACAACTCTGTATGTTCATGTTCACAGTCCTTCAAGAAGATGATGCACGTGTAACTTTTTCATCTTTGTTGCTTCTTTCGACTGTTAACATTTTTTTTTCTTCCAAAGTATTTTTGCTCCATTCATATTTCATTAACTCAGACCAGATGCTGCCGCCACCATGTTGGGTCTGTTCTTCCAAGGTTTTATGAAGTCGAACCTTAAAATTAAGGGTATAATTGTTGACATTATCTCATGCTTCATTAAAAAAAGTTAATTAATTAAAAAGGAATAATTTTCACAATTTTTAAAAATAAAAAATGGTTGACTTAATGAAGAACTTTCTTGTAGGAGACGGGAAAAATCTAGACATTTTTAAGTAAAGAGCTGCAGCAGTATTGCAGATGCAGGTTATTTCAAAATTAGGTTCACAGATATTGTGACCAGAATCAAAACCATTTTATGGCATTTTTTAATGAGCAAACTACATGTGGTTGTGAGATAAATAATCTTAGCTACAAGCAGCAAATACGTAAAAATAAAGGATTGAAGCGGATTGCACCCACACACACACACACACACACACACACACACACACACACACACACACACACACACACACACACACACACACACACAC
>CAEGAF010040198.1:0-13987 GCA_903067075.1 Micropoecilia bifurca | reverse complement strand
GACTTTAAGTCTGTGTCCAATCAGAGCCAGGTATTGTGTAGTTGGTGCTTTTAATCAGTTTTCAGTTAAATTAATTCAGTCCAACTTTATAACAGTCACAAAATATCACCAAAATCAGTCTGTCCCTCTAAAATATTCAGAAAATTACAAAATGCACTGAATTGTTCCGTTTGCTGAATATCGCGATATATATCGTATCGTGGGCAGAATATCGTGTATCATATCGTGAAATTATTGTATCACTACAGCCCTAATAGTGTCTTTTTGTGTGTGTGTGTGTATATATATATATATATATATATATATAAGATTTTTTGATTTTTTTTTTTTTTTTCCAAAAAATGAAATTATAAATGAGCAAAACTATTTTCAAAAATTGTGTTTTAGTTCCATCATCCCTTCTGTGAGTCGATTTACAGAAAAATATAATTCTTGTTAAATTTTTGTTAAAGGGGCAGTAATATGTGAAATCACGTTATAATGTTCTTCCCTCATCAAAAAACTGCCTGGAGTTTTGCTTTGATTCTTTCCTGCATGTTTGAAAATAAAATCTCTCAATCCCCATGGCAACCATTCAGCTGAGCAAAACGCCTGGTTGGACGTAGCCCCGCCTTCAACACAAAGCTCCTCCTCCAAGCTGGCGCCCTTCCCCTGTGACTCCCTCACTCGGCTCCTTCAGACTAGTGAGCAGCAATTAGCAACACCTGGTCGAACTTGATCAGCTCAGTTTATTAAATGAGGTACTTCTCAGTGAAATCCTGGTAAAAAGAGTTGTTTAAGGGTTAATAGAGGAGCCATGTTGTGATGACTTCCAGAAGTTTGAGTTTCTTAAAGAGACAAAGGCCCAATTTCAAGTCAAATTTCTTTTAAGTCATAATAAGTTCAGCATGTTTTGTAACAATTGAAGCTAACATAGTTACTTGATTACGCTATAAAAAGACACTATGTGGCTGGAAACACATAATACTGCCTCTTTAATTGGAAAATAGGTTCTCAGTAGTTTTGGTTTAATTACTGCTCTTAGTTTGTTGTTTCAGCAAATATATTTTGTCTGCAATCCTCAGTTGACGATTAATAATTACTAAATATTTGACACTTATTTCAATAATTGTTTCATTAATCATAATCTCAGCCCTACATCAAAATCCTGGCTGCGTAAATTAAGGGAGAGATTTCGCTCTAAAACTATCTTTGAGAAAATGGAGATTTTTTTCTGCCTTCTTCGTCTTAGTATGGAGCCGATTGTGGTTTGTTTCATTTCACTTTGCTGGATCTGGTTGACTTGCTTCGGTTCTATGCGCAGGAATGAGCTTGTGTTGAAATTCCCAGAAAGTAACATGTGCGACTGCCTTTTAGCAAAATCCCAGAGGAGTTTATTCTTTGTTTTGTTTTTTAGTTGTTGTGAGAATACCTCATCTGAGCCAGTTACCGTGGCAAAAGCCAGAAAGAGAAGCGATCTGGACAGAAAGGAAAAGCAGCGAGAAAGTGCAGCATGGTGTCGGGGAGGGCAGCTGGTGGTAGAGCCTGCAGCGAGACGAAGACTGAAATCTGACACTTCCACAACCAGCATTGGGCGAAGGGAGGGGGGAGAGAGAGGGGAGAAAGTCGGGAGAAAGGGGAAAATATGCAGGATTTAAGCTGACATAACCGTGGAAGGAAATGCTCAGGAAGGAGAGGAGGGGGAGCCGATGAGACTCAGAGCAGGAATCAGTTGGAGGTTTGGAGTCGTCTGCGTTTGGGCTGTAAACAGAGGGACAGGATGCCAGTGAGCATGCTCCGTTCGGACTGACATTGGATGCCAGCTTACTTTAGCTCTCACACAGAAGCAGGCAGCTGCAGGGGCACCTAACTCACCGCAGGGGACAAAAAGATCAGCGCCGGGAAAAAAGCCTGGAATTTACTCCTGACTTTTCCTTCTTTCTCTCCAACCAGGATTGTTTCACTCTGTTGTTTTGTGTTGTTTTTTGGAAGATTAAAAATCTGTGGAGTAGTTCCTGAGGAGAAGACGGTGGAAGTTGGACAAAGTCTGTTGGAAGTTTTCAAATCTGTGATTTTGTGTCAAAGTCCTTTTCCCATTTAGCTCTACTCATCAGCTGCTGTTTCCAGAAACGATCCAAGGATCTTTGGAACTTTTTATTTTGATTTTCTTCTCCCTCCCCTGGTGTCTTTTTGTATTCCTCTGGCTGCTACGGATCCCATTTCCGTTGCATGGACACCGTCTTTGTTTTACTCCAACATTCCCTGGACCGTCGCGAGTTTCCTATACTGGGGAGTGGGAGGAAGAAATATGAGCCAGTGTTTGGGGCAGCAGCGGCAGTGTGTAATGGTTTCTGTGAAAAAGGCCAGAGCGATGTGGCACAGGGGGGCCGCATGAATGTCTGTGGTGAAACCCAAGCCAGCAAGCGTCGCTCTGCATTCTCCACCCTGGAATTCCTTCTCCAGACTCTTCCCATGCGTAGCCGCGAGGAACGTCCACTCCGCTAAAGGTGAACGAGCGTCAAAACGCCGTGTTTTCGCAGCTGTGCGGCTTGAGGCGGGGCGCGGAGCGGAGCGGCGATTTCCGGCTCCCCGTGTTTGTGACGGCTTCATGAATCCGGACTGTGTGCGGAGAGCCGGGATGGGTTCTGGCTGTGGGTGAGAACAGAGGGCCCTTTAAGCGGCGTACTTTATGTTGCCGTGCGCGCGCGACCGCGTTCTGATGTTTGGGAGAAAGTGGGCCACGGGTTCGGAACAAAGAACGACATGTTTGTGTCCAACTCCCGCCTCCATCCAGCTCAGTCCATCTTCTGCCTTCATCCGTTCTGCTGTCATAATAAACAGTAGTTGGAACAACTTTTATCATTTTTAGCAAAAACGGCATAATTCAAATTCAAACATACTTTATTGATGCCAAAAGGGAAATTAAATGTTGTAACTCACATCAATTCAAAGTCTTCAGAGTTATTGTAGACTTTGATAGCTGTTGGCATGAAAGAGCTCCTGTAGCAGTCCGTATTACAGTGGCTTTGTTGAAACCTCTGACTGAAGACACTCTGGCAGTCTCATGATGAGGGTTGTCCATAATTTTCTTGATTTTTTTTTTTTTTTGAATAATCCTCTTGCATGATCATCTCCAGAGGTTCCACGTTCAGTCAGATAATGACATCATCAGATATTTCACTGCCACATGGAGGATGATTGACAGCGCTAAGGCCCTCCTCCTGGCTGTGATTGGCTGTTTCAAGCACTGGGAGAAAGAAGAAAAGCTCAATGTTTTCAGATTATTTGTCATGACAAATTTGTGAAAAACGACTTATTTTTAAGTAAAGTTGCACACCGCAGCTTAAATATGGTTCCCACAGTCTGGAAAAGTCTGAAATGGGCTTTTATTCTTTTGCAGTTTTTAATATTTCTGATATAGCAATTTAATTTTCAATAAAATCACACTCCATCATGTGATGGAGGTAATTTAAGTAAACATTGATATCAGATCCAATAGATCTACATTTTTCTCACTTCTCTGTCTTTAATAATGTGACGATATCTGAATTAATCTAAAAAATATCAGTGAAGTCAGTTGGATAAAAAAAGAACAACCTAATAGTGTCTCTTTCCTGTAGCCTTGGTTGAAGGAAGAACCTTGGATCGAGTGGTTCAAGCTTCTTCAAACAAGAGCCTGGTCCATTCAAATGAAGGCTCAGTTTATGTTTCTTTGGTGATTTTGCATCACATTTTCATTGACGAAATGGTCAGCAGGGCAGTTTGGTTTGGGACGACTTTCTGAAGCTTTTCTTAAGTTTTTAAATACTAGCATTGCATTCAAAACTTCTGGATTAACTACATTTGTTCATGTTAAAACGTGTAGCATGTTTAATGTTTAACATAAACACAAGCCACCATTTTCTTCTGACCAGAGGAGGGAAGGGATCATTCTGGTTTGGCCTGTGAAAACGTGTGCAAACATTAGAAATGAAGTAAATTAGTGTATTTAATGATTTAATATTTTTAGTACTATTTAAATCTTTTTTTTCAATATTACCTAAATTCATGATGCTTCAGTTATTTAATCACTGTTGTAATTCAGCCACTTTTTCTTTGGCTGATTAGCAGGACAAAGAAAATCAAGAGTAAAACTTAACCAAACTTCAGCACATTTTTCTTTTGTGCTTATTGTTTGTTACATTTAATCACCAAAGTAAAATGAAGTTTACACATATTGGGGGTTTGAATTTAGATTGGGTAAATAAATTTAAATATGCAGGTCAGACTTTAAAGAGAAATTTCTGTCTGTTATAAAGAGTAAAGGCCTGGGTGGTGCTTCACTGCTCATTAGCTTTTTAAAGATTTAATTTTAAATTTTGCTGATGTTACTATGATGAAGTATTGGGCCCACGCTAAAAAAAAATGTAAAATTAAACTATAAGAATATAGTTGCAGAATTATGAGAATAAGATAATGAAATTATGATTTTATTCTCGTATGACTTTATCTTCTTAATTTTTATATTTCACCGACTTTATTCTCAAAATATTGTGACATTATGACATTTTAGTGTTTAACATCACTAAAAATGATTATACTGTTATTATTGCGATATTATGACTTTATTCTCATATGACTTTATCTTCTTAATATTATTATTTCACCTTTATTCTCAAAATATTGTGACATTATGACATTTTAGTATCTAATATCACTAAAAGGATTATAGTAGAAGTTTATTATTGCGATATTATGACTTTATTCTTGTCATTTTATTTAAATTTTTTTATCAATATATCCCTAATTCTCTGTTGTAGATTACAAAATCAGGTTTACATTTTCCCTGAGAGGCAGCGGAGCGACTAAACCACTTTGCTTTGCGGTTTAAAAGTTGCAAAGTTTCAACTTTCCTCTGGTTCTGGTCTTGTTTGTGTTGGTTATTGATGCCAAGTTCAGGATTCCGTCCGCAGGGCGAAGCTGTTTGGAAAACAAACATCTGTCCACCTGAGCTTTTTCCTGTTTGCTTCAGAAACAAAATGAAACGTGCTGATGGGGAAACCTGTGACCTCCGTGTTGATGGTTCACGCATAATGACATTTTAGATGCGTTTGAAGTCTTTCATCACGTCAGTAACCTGTAGAAAACAGAAACTATGTCTCAGGTGCTGGAGCACAATTGCTTGTTTTCTGAACTGTGGGAGATATAATCCAGAAAGAAAATAGAAAAATTGGAGCGATGTCTGATATCGATAAAAAATAAAATGGAGATTCAAGAAAACACCACATTAGTGTTTGCGTGTGTTTATGGGGAAGCAGAGATTTACAGTCCCACTTATAAAAACGGTCTGCAACAAAGAACGTAGAAAAAAAAATCCATGTACTTGTTTTGAATAACGTTGATTATTTCCAATCTTTTTATTACTTTATTTGACAAAAGGTCAATCTGTATATTCATCCATACAAATAAACCTCTTTGTGCCAATAGGAAATTATTTTGAAGCGATCCCATTGGCTGAGACAGGTTTTAGGGCGACCGTGGCTCTGTGGGTATAGTCGTCGTCTTGTGATTGGAAGGTTGTAGGTTCGATTCCAACTTCCTCCTGCCACATGTCAATGTGCCCCTGGGCAAGGCACCTAACCCCACATTGCCTACCAAGCTGCGTATTGGTGTATGAAAGGGTGAATGTGGCTCTAGTGTAAAGCGCTTTGAGCGGTCAGAAGTGATTGGATAAAGCGCTATATAAGTTCAGTCCATTTATCTTTGCACTACACTGCCCCCTATGGATCTGGCATGTTTAAAAGGACAACATGTTAAATTTTGCAGGTTCATGAGGATAAACAATTTTCTGATATTGATTGCGTGATTACTATATATTTTTTGTAAACAATATGATGGAGATATTTGTTTTTTTTTTTAATAAATATCCGGCTAACAGAAATGTGCCTAAATGTTTTGTTAGTCACATTTCTAGTTTCTTTTGCTGTTGTTCTGTCTGAATTTTCTTAGGTGATAGAAAAAGACGTTAAACATGCTCCTTCCCAGAGGAGTTCTTACTATGTTAACAAACCGCTCTCTGGTCTAACTGGGCTCCAAAGAGAATCAGAATATTCTGATCCCGACTCTGCAGAGACCCGGGTTTCAGGATAAGACGTTGGCTGTATTTGCACTATTAAATATGAATGAGCATCAGCAGCAGCCAGCTCAGCAGGACCAGTGATTATGCAGTCGCTCTGCGATACGCGCTACATTAGCAGCAGGTAAAAGCCCCAAATGCATTTATTGAGCATTCTTCAGTCTGCTTAAATGGGCCGAATGGACGGGTTCTTCCTGATTCCAGCCGGCCTGTGGAGACAGCAGCCATAAAACACAAACTGATCCCACCTGAGAGGAAGATGCTGGTCCTCAACGGACTTCCCCTCCGCAGCCCAGAAACGGCTCTGCTGCTTAATATCTGGTCCTGCCACTGTTCATTTATCAACAATTATTTTTATTAATCTAAACAGCCAATTTTCCTATAAAAATGTGCATATATTTTAAATTTGTTGCATGAAACAGAAATTTAAATAAGTACTTGAGACGCATTGAAGTAGAAAATTACCCATTATGGGTATAAAGTGGCAAAAATATGCACAAAATAATCTTTTTAATATTGTTTATTTTGAAAAAAGGCCAGAATATTCAGTTTATTTTAAATGTAAAATAAGATAAAATTCGAAATGAACAAAAGCAGGTATATCCGGTTTTCAGGGCTGAAATGATTAATAGTTATGAATCGATTATTGAAATAATCAACTAATTTAATAATTAATCATTAGAGTATAAGGACCCAAAAAAGACATATTGTTAAAGCAAAAACATATTCAGAGCAATAATTAAAACATACATTTTCATTTTAAGATAAAAAACCCATCTGTCCAACAGTAAAACTATAGTTGAGATTGTATTCTTTTTTTGCTTTGTATTAAAAAAGCTTAAGAGTAATTTATCACTAAAAAAATTAACGGCAGTCCTAGTTTCTATGAACGCCTTTAAAATGTAACAATGGAGACTGAACCTTGCATATTAAACATGTATATCAGCTTTATATTATATTATTTCAGTTTGTCTGGATTAAATGTTGTGGATGGATTATTATTTTCATATATTACTTCTGAGTAGCCATGACATCACTATGGTTTTATTTGTTGACCTCCATGTTGCTTTCTGATTCTTTCGTTACTGAAATCCTGTTTAATTGTTTAGTTATCAGTTTTTTGACCTTTTTATTTATTTTTGTCTTTTCAGAGGTCCCCACATTTCAACATCAGAAGAAAGCCGCCTTTGGAAATCTTATGGACGAAGGTGAGTGCAGACAAATAAGAGCTGAATCATCACTGCTGTTTATGTTTGGAGACACAAATCTGTTCTATTTATTTACAATGTTTCTTGACACTGAGCTGGATATTTTTACTACTGCACTGATGTGAAAATCATGGCCGATATTTACATTGTGTTCCAAAAGATAAATTCACATAAGAATCCTGATTCTTACTTACTACAATGCAGAGCTGATTTAAAGTGTCCCAAAGTCATTTTAAAGAAATAAAATGGATCCACCGTCTGTTTTCCTCCATTTTGTTACTGATATTCCAGTTTGCAGCCGGTACTGAAACGAACGCATGTGTGGGAAGCACCAAAACCGAGGAAACTAGAAAAATGAAAGAGATTCTTCGTTAAGGAAAACATTTGGACTTAATTTGGTTCTGATTCTTCACTAAATAACTGCAATGATTGTCTGATCGTTAAAAACCTTGTAGATGTAAAGGCAGGAAGCCTCTGTGATCCCTTCATTAAAGCAAAGCGAAACGATGGAGCAATTCCAATAATATTTAAAATTTAATAAATGTGAAAAAAATAAATATTTGTATTAGAGCCAGTCAAACAAATTGCAATGTTCAATTCTTATTATACATATACACAAAAAGTAATCCTGACAAAATAGTCCCAAAAAATCTATACAGTGCACCAGTTTCAGCCCCTTTTGTTGCTTTTTTAGCAACAAAAATAAAACTAGAGAACGAACCCAACACTCTTCACATGTCAGTTCACCAAATTCAACAAAAAAAAACAAATGCATCAGACATGTACATTCATATACACAGTTACACCTTCAGTTGGGTGAAAAACCTCCATGTTTGGAAAGGAGGAAATAAAACATTTCTGCTTTTTGTAAAATCTTTGTACACATCCTCTTAAGTATATTTAATTTTCTCAAGCTTTAAAAATAGCATAATGTCTTTAATGCACAGGGATATTTTATCAGACTTCCAGTGCGACAATAAAGACCATCCAACAATTAAAGATGTAAAAGCAATAATGTCGTTTAGAGCAGAAATTACCAAATAAAGCAACAAATGGACAAGGTTGCAAATTCACTTTGAGAACAGAAGAAATAACAGAGAAGCAACTAAACCAAAAATTATTTAATTTAGGACAGAAAAAGAACAAGACCAAGATGACACAGCGCCAAAAAGAAAAGTTCAATCTGCGTTTGCCACTTTGGAGTGGATCATAAGGATCCTTTGCACACAGATGGATTAAAGCTGAAATCACCATGAATGTCCGATACTGATGTCAATGCAGATGTGTTGGGCTCAATCTTGCAGTTGCCATTGCACCGGCAAATTACTATTTAGTAGAGGTGTGCCGATCGATCGGCCACCGATCAAAATCAACCAATTTCTGTGAAAAAGTGTATGACCGTGATGCCGATCACGGTTTCCTGCTGCCAATCACACAAACCTGCATCTCATTTCTCAGCCTGCCTGTGCAGCTGGTCTCCTCTTTCCTTCACACGGCGCAAACGCAGCAACAAATCCTAAGCGATGTGTAACTATAACGCACTGAGTGAATGAGGAAGTTTGCGTGTTGCGGCGGAAAATAGAAGCAGGTCATTCAGTAACTCTGGATTGTTTATTGATCCTGTATTTGCCTTTGAATGTTTAAGTTTTATACTTGAACTTTTTGGCAATGTTTAGAGGTTTTATTTTGGCTCTTTGCATTATTTAGCCTCTTCAGAGCCTCATATGTTATCAGTTTGTTAAAGATAGTATTACTATTGCAGTTCAATTTGCACAATGCCTGTTTTGTTTTCTTCTTGGAAAAAGTTATTAAAAACAAGTTTTTGTCTAAATTAAGGTGAATTCATGATTCCTTTTTCCACATAATGTAACCGGTAGTGCTTACGATTAAAAAAATAATTATCTGATCGGTATCGGTGATCGGCCTTCATGGGTGATCAGATTCGGAATCGGCAGGATAAACCTGATTGGCACATCTCTACTATTTAGGTGTTAAATATTAAGAAGGATATTATATTCCAAAGGCCATTTAATAATACTGTAATTGGTTGGATCCTAGCTGTGCTTTATGCCCTCAGCTGATGTTTAGACATAACGCCTGAGATTATAAACCCCACAGAGAGTCGTGTGGCGTTGTGTAAAGAGTCTGGAAAATGTGGATTTATGTTTTGAGTCCAGTTTTCTGCGTGTTTTAATGTTACAAACCAACGAGAAGCAGGTGTTTTTTGGAGTCCACACTGAGGAAAGTTACCCAGGAGCTGCGGAAACCGGAAACCGCGAGTGGAGAAGCCTCCCTGCTAACAACAAAAGAAGAGCTGCTGCTTTAATCTCGGCACCTTGCTGGCACCACATGTGCGGCTCAAACAGCCGCGCTACGTTTATCCGCCTGACGGACACAGCGGCTTGTCGCCGTTCGCTGTGCAGAGAAGCAGCTATCACAACTTCTGGGATCTGAAATGTTGAAATAATTACTCTAGATATGTCGTAAGCTTTTATTTGTGTCCTGAAAGCCCATCAGCCTGGCAGGCCTGTCGCAATAAGCATTAAATCAGTTAGTAGCCTGATAAATTAAAACAAGCTCCATAATTTCCTCAGGCATATATTAGCATTTTTCTCTGTTTCTACCAAAACTGGATGATAAAAGTCTCCAGTCTGGTGATTTTGGTCTCAACTAAACCTGTTTTTGAAGGAAAATTTTGTTTATACAGACTTTATAATTAATTTTATTAATTTTGTTAATTTATTTTGGATATTTGAAAATTCCAGTGTTGAATGGTGATTAGAATTTAAAGTTTATTAATCTTTGAAAATGTGTCCCTGCATTATTATTGTGCCGTTATCTTTATCTAACCTGAAAATGGTCTCAAAACAACAACATTATCGTTTATCGGAATAACTAATGTATCGTCCAGCAGAATTGATCATGATCGGCCCAGACCTGAGGAGAACCACCGTTCTGGTTTTAGGGGGAAAAGCCACGATAGTTTAATCTTCACAGTTAAAATAATCCTGCTGATCTCTGACCAGCCAGAGTCGTTGGGGACATGCAGAGGGATCTGCAGGCCTCCAGGCTGGTCCTGGACCAGCGGAGGACGTCTGCCGTACCGTTTGCTCATTCAGGCTCTGTGTGCCTGGTAAACACTTGGTAAATATTGGTGCTTAATAAAATGCACCAATAATAAGGTGGTAAAAGCAAAACACACTACAACTATTGCCTGTCATGGTAAATGGTTAATGATAAATTAAAACAGCTCGATCATTTCTGTTGTGGGTTAATATTTTTTTGAAGACCAATCTTGTTCACATTGTTCTTGATCAGTTTTATTTATGGTTTTGGTTGTGTGTGGTTTATTTTCTTTTCACTTATTGTTTTTAGTTTAATGTTGTGTTCTGAACAAAATTCCTATTGGTCTTTGAAAAAGTGAATTTGTACTATTATGCCATAATTATTGTATTACTAAAATGGTGTCAAAACGTCAATATGATCTCATTCGTTTGAGGGACGACATATTGTCCTATATGATAGGCTTACGGTTTACATATGATAAGTCGTATCACATCATCGTCAACATTTCCACATATCGTTTTCGTTCCTGATCCCAGTTTGGAGGAAACGACTCCTGAAGCTTCCCGACTCTCCTGTGTCCTGAATTGTTCTTCTCTGCTGCTAATCCTCACAGCATGACGCTCCTGAAGCTCTCAGCTGTTATTTCTGCAGTTTCCTTCATGAGAACTGGCTCTAATTAATACCGATAACTGATATTTACCAATATTGTATATATTTATATCCCCCCATGTTTCGACAGCATGAACAAACGGCTGCGTCGTTGTCGTTGCTTCGGTTAAAGACTAACGCTGCTCTGCTCTGGCTTTGGCACAGAGACGAGCAAATCTGTGATTAACTCGATGAATAAAATCTTCTTAAACATTCATTTAGGTACAAGACAAATTATTTTTTCATTGATTACACGGGACTATAAACAGCAGGTCCTGCCCATGTTTTGTTGCCAAATGTAAAAAAAAAAAAAAAAAAGGACAATTAAAGCTGACAAATATTTTTTTAATATTTACCTTTGATTTAATACAGCAACTCTGTAACTACCTGTTAATATTCTGGATATCCAATGATTCACAGCTTCCTTTTCTGCAAAACTTTGTCCATCTGGCTTTATTAAAATATTGTCTATTTAATAAATAATTTTTTGAGGTGATTAAAAACAACAAATGTCTTAACAAATAAATCTTTTCAGTTTTAATTGAAGAAAAAAATGTTCTCTTAACTTAACAGTTTTGGCAAAGTTTGGACACAGAAATGTGAATAATATCAGTTATTGGCCGTGACAGCAGCAGTAATATTGGTTATCGCTATCGGCCTAAATTTTCATATTGTTGCATCCTTAGAGCCAACGGTTGCTAAAGCAACAGTTTCAGCTCATCTGCCTCACTTCTCTCTGTGTAAAGAAAGACCAAATAAAATATTTTCCTCATCAGTTTCTGCCAAAATCCCAGAAAAATTGTCTGTTTAGTAAGTAACTTTATAATCTTTTGCATGATGAAAATACTGTCAGCACACAGACTGGAGATGCATTGAGTTGGCTAAAAACTATGTAGTTTTATGCAATTACCTTTACTTGAGTAACTTTTTTTTTAAAGTACTTTTCAGAGTTTTACTTGAGTAATTTTATTATAAAATATTTCTACTTGTGAGTAAAATTTCTGTATTTTCTACCCACTGAATGAAAATCAAACATGTTTTAACCAAAAATCCACCAGACACAGAAACAAACCTGCAGTTTCTGATAGTTTCATAAGTTTTTTATTAAAAGAAACTGATTTGGAAAGTTTTCTTTTCCCTGATTTTCATCCTTAAAATATCAACATTCCCACCCAAGTTTATATTTTGGTAAACGATTGATAGTTTGATTAGTTACTCAGTACTTGAGTAGACGTTTTATAAATTACTCTTTCACTTGTATAATTTCTTGTACGGCTGATTTTTACCTTTGCTTTAGTAAAACCTGCTGAAGTGTTTCTGCTCTTACTCGAGTAGATCTGTGTTGCAGACTTTGTGCACACAGGCCTCTGAATGTCCTGAACTAATTTGGTCTGTGCTGCTGTTAGCATGTTAAGAGCGGCTAATAATAGCCGCTAAGGCTGCAGCTCCGCCATGGCAGATGCTTAGAGGCATTTTCTGCCTCTGCAGCTGCTAACGACCTGCACATCTGCATCCCCGTCTGCACAGCCACCAGCTGCTGGTGTTCTGCTGCTCATTGCCGTCACTGTTTGCTGTGACAAATAATGTCAGAAGTTTCTAAATTACAACAACGAAAGAAGAATATTTCTTAATCCTTATGTTTTTATAAATCCTGCAGATCAGAAGCTGCTGCTGTTGGTTGACACATTTGCAGAATGAAATATTTAACATGCTGTGTACATATTGTTCCCACCTGAATCTCTCCTCCTCCCACACGATGCCATCACTTCTCCGCTGTCTGACTCCTGCACATCCTTAGGGCTGGAAACCAGAGCGGAGCGAAGCGTCAGGTGGTGAAATGGGTGGGAAAGCCGATTCCCTCCAATTTCACAGCTTGGAGATGGTTTTTTTGTCTAGATCATGAGAGCTAGTCAGGTTTTTATTCTGCTTTTGATTTATTTTATCATAAGTTGGAGCTGAGAATGATGATTCTCCAAGCCGAGTGTCGTCGTCCATCGTTAGCATGAAAAGCTAGCAGCTACATTCATTTGTGGCTTTCAAACACGAAGCAACATGATCAGCAGCAGTTATTTCACAAATTATTATAGTTATTTCTGATTATATGACATGTTCTGATGTTTAAGGATAATTCTGACACTAACTCATGGCAAAATAATAGATAATAAAATTAATGACACAAAAATTATTAAATTATAATTGGTAACAAAAATAATAAAAATTCCAGAAGATATTTTTATTGATGTTTTATTTACATTTCTCTTTTTTTGCATTTTTATCTTCTGTGTTCTTATTTTTTTGGTGCTATTTTTATTTTACTGGTTTTATTATTTATTACTGTTTATTAATCCTCCACCCAAATGGAAATTACAATTTTAAACAATGACAATAAGTTTCAGATAAAAATAATTAGAAATTAAAATCAAATTTGACTATTATTTTTGCTCCTGTTTTTTAAATTTTTATTTACGTATTTTTTCAGTTTTTATTACAGTTTTCATTTATTATAATTGTTTATTGCATCCAAATGGTAATAATTAAATACATTTTAAACAATAAGAATTGCCCTATAAAATATGAGGCATAATTGAGGGAGACCTCATTTTTTATATTGATATTTAACGCATTTTGTGGTTAAACTGAACTTTTAAACTAAGAATATAATTTGGAGGAGGAACAATAAAGAGCTTAATTCTGTTGCCTCATTTCTAACTAGGGATATA
The DNA here is from genome assembly GCA_903067075.1 of Micropoecilia bifurca. Classification (NCBI taxonomy): domain Eukaryota; kingdom Metazoa; phylum Chordata; class Actinopteri; order Cyprinodontiformes; family Poeciliidae; genus Micropoecilia; species Micropoecilia bifurca. The sequence continues at coordinate 251 of CAEGAF010040198.1, read as the reverse complement.
GAGATACAATAATCTCGTGATATGATACGATACACGATATTCTTCCCACAATACAATATTTATAGTGATATTCAACAAACTATACAATTCAATACAATTGTCTGAAAGATTTTAGAGGGACAGAGTGATTTTGGTGACATTTTGTGACTGTTATAAAGTTGGATTGAATTAATGTAACTGAAAACTGATTAAAAGCACCAACTACACAATACCTGCTCTGGTTGGACACAGACTGAAAGTGGACAGCTGGA
>CAEGAF010040189.1:0-33795 GCA_903067075.1 Micropoecilia bifurca | reverse complement strand
TGACACTCTGTAGTGTTGAATTTAACACCAGCTGACTTGGACACATATAGACACTTTTAGGTGTTAATTCAACACTGGCAGTTTTACTGTGTACCAGGTATTTTTGGTCTAGTTTCTTAAAATATTGCTAAAAAACAACAACCTACTTTTATCAAAACTCATCAGCTTTCTCATGTCAAACTTTATCTAATGAATTTTTCATTAATTACACTGAAAATGTCTGAAGCTCAGTGCAAAGTGCAAATCTTACCAAGTATTATTTGTCTATTTGAATACTATAATTCACTTAAGATAAGACTGCATTAACTGCATTTTTTGCAAAAAATAAATTAAAATAAAGGAGTTTGTCCTAGTCAAAAATTCCTTATTATTGATGAAAAATAACTGGTTCTACAGGCAGATTATTTCACTTATAACTAAACATTTTCCCGTGTTAATTAAGCTCCGGTATCTTGGGTAAAAGTTACTTGTTAGTTTTTTAAAGTGTACTAAGATATTTACACTAAAAACCAGACTTAGATATTTGGTAAGATTTAGTGTTTTTGCAGTGTAGTTTGCAGAAACATGTTTTAGTTTTTACAAGATCATTTTTCTTGGGCTTTTAGTGTCATTTTCATGGAAATGTTGTGCTTATGATGCATGAAAACTCCCAGGAAACAACTGGAATTTTTAAACATTTAGTTCAATTTTACTGTGTGGCTTTTAATACAAAGTTATGAAGAGCCACAGTGGAGCAGGATTTGAGTCACTCTGTATTTAGAAACATTTGCTGTATTTAATCGTTTGTCAACATGCCAACATGCTTATTAAAATCCAAATACTTTACATTTTTCTTGATTTGTTGGTTATAAAGAACAAACCGTCTGATGTTACCTTTCCTTTGGGGCTCTTCTCGTTTGCAGGATACATGAAGATCCCTCCGTAGGCGATGGTGCGGTGAACGTCTGACACCATGGATCCCACGTAACGGGCCCCATATGGGGAGCCTCCATCCTGCAGCAGGGACAGGCCCACACTTCTGGTATTAGGTTTTAAATAAATGCTTTGGTGCAATTTATTTAAAACCAGCTACGTATGGATCAGGGTTGTTATGTGAAACAGTTTAATGCAAGACTCAATTTGACCTGAAGTTTGATTATCGAACTTTTATCAGATTTATATTTATAATATTTTTAATTTGTTTTTAAATGGAACGTGTTATTCAAAACTGCATTTTGAAAGTTTTTATTCTTCTGCTTGTGTCTCCATTGCTTCTGAAAACAATCCAAAGCTTAAAAAAAACACCAAGACGTTTTTTGACAATGAATTAATATTTTTCGGTGTCTGGAAAATGTGCAGTTTCAAAATCTTCAGCGCCAGCAGAGCTGCAGCATGTTTGGTCAGCTGGTTTTACTGCTGCATAAGCTGTAGAAACTGTTAAAACTGAGCAGATAAAGAATCCTCTGATAGACACATTACTACTGATAGTGGAAATGACTTATTATAAAAAATAAAAAATCATATCTGGTTGGGTAGCGTACAGTCGGACCTCCTCCCCCTTCTTACTGAAATAAAACAAACTCCTATCTTGCTGAAAAGTTGCTTGTAGTTTATCTTATTTCAAGTGTATGAATATAAAATGTAAATTGTGCTGTATTAACACCTGTCTCTACAAAAACAAATCAGTTTTTATAAGAAGGAAACGTTTGATTGATAAAGCACCACTTTAGTTTTCCAGCTGTTTTGTTTTCTCGTGTTTGATCTTTTTGCTGTAACTTTAAAGGGTAATCAATAACCAGGGGTCAAAGTTCACCTGCCGATCTGGGTCACTTTAAGCAAACAAACTCCTCCAGGGTCGGAGTGGAAACTGGTTTTCAGCCTGAAGCTGGGAGGCGATAAGTTGCGCTTCCATGTTGGGAGTCATGTGTTTGCTGACTCACCTCACACTCGTCGCATGTGGTGTGTTTTCACAACGTTCCTCAATCCACACCTGAATGTACACAAAACTCACAAACACACTCTTATCTTTCTAATAACAATCATAATCTGACTTTCTGAGATTTTTCTCCACCATGTTTTAATTTCTCCAGATAAAATTTGTGGCTGAAACTCTCATCCTCCAACTTGTTTTACACAAAGTAAAATCCGACAGGTTGAGACGCCGCCGCTGCTGCTGCTGCTGCCGCTGCTGCTGCTGCATTCAGTTTAATCCCCTGCGGCATCTGAGGCATGTTTACGTTGCTGCGTCACCTCGTGATGTACGTTTCTGCTGCGGTTACGGCTCCCATCTGCTGTGTCACTGTTACCATCACGAGTCTTCAAACCGCCACACAACGTTTTACTGTTATTTTCTAAAAATAACCCAAAGCAGGAAGTAATGAAATCTAAAAAAGGCATCTAAAAAAGTGGAATAGTGGCAGATTAAGAAAATAATCTGGCTGCTGTTCATTAAATTGTGTTTAATTTTGATCCTCAAAGCTGGAAAGCTTCGCCAGAATACGAGAAGAGAAGAATAAAGTCGTAAAACTAATAATTACTTAGTATTAGACCTGTAGAGTGAGACTATTTGAGGGTGAAATATAATTATTTTATATTATGTTAAAATTGGAATCATATTTTGCATTTTATTCTGATATTATTGTGATTTATTAATAAAACCGACACCAAATACCTAATATTATAAGAACTCTGACACAAAAAGAGTCTAATAGCTGCAATAAGAATTTTGATCGTTTTTGGTTTTACTAATAAAGTGGTAATAATATGAGAATAAACTACAAAATATTAATAAAACATTAATATAATAGAATAATATTTCACCCTCAAAAAGCCGCGTCACACAGGTCACAAAGCATGATGGCCGTCATAATCCTGACTGTTCAGAACTGATAATAAATAACATTTTATGACTTAATTCTTGATAATTATTATATTTTTTTAGCCTGGTCCTTTTATTCGCTCATAAAAAAATCCCAGAAGAAACATTTTAATCTGCAGCATTTTGATTATTTCCTTCATCTTTGCTCCTCATGTTCAGTTTGAATCCGTCCAGGTGAATTTTCTGCACAGCTGAATGGTTGCCATGGAGACCAGACATGCATGAAATAAACGAAGCAACACTGCAGATTATTAATGTTACGTGACAATGCATAAAATAAAACACAGGAGTCTCATGACTGTCAAGTTGAAAGAGTGAATGTTTTTACTGACTGAGCAGGATGACGAATCACAGAGGAAATTAAAAAAATGAAGTTTCCAGCTTTTCCTCTCTGGTTTATTAGCGATGCTGAAACTGACTCTGTCATCGTGTTTTTGACTCCGGAGTGTTGAATAGACACCAGAGCTTCCAGCTGACAGGCTGATGGTCACATGCCGACGCCCGGCTGTAATCTGTGATCGCTTGGTTTGGCCTGCGGCGCCTGACTAACTGAAGCAACTTTCACATTCAGTCCAACCACATGCACTGCAAAAACACCGAATATTATCAAGTTACTCCTAAATTAGGCTGTCTTATTTCAACTATATTAAGATATTTTCAGTAGAAATTAAAAATACTTGTTGAGATTTTGTGTTTTGACGTTTGTTCATTAACAAACCGTCACGAAAACAAACTTCTCTGGACAATAAACCGTCCCAGACGTTATTGCGATAAATGATAATAATTAAATCTCTGTGAACAAATTTGTCCTTTAAATAAAGTGATAATTGACACCAAAACAGCAGAATGATGAAGACTTTCACCCAGTTTTGGAAGAAAGATGGAAAAGAGAAAAATGAAAAATCACGAATTAATCAAAATGGAAATTATTTATCTAGTTCCCTTTATTATGTGATTATTTATCATTTTTGCCAACAAATCAAAATTTCCTGAAAATTCTCCCCTTTTTTCTACAAAATTTTCTGATATTAATCTCGAAATGTTCTCGTTTTTTCTAGCATATTTTCAACCTTTGAAACTCAGAAATGTCCTTGATTCTTTTTCTTGATATTTTCTTTAGATCTTAGATCAAACTTCTAAATTTCCACTCTATTTTTCTAGAAAAATTCTGAGATTAATCTCAAAATTTCAGGTTGTTTTCTTGCACATTCCAACTTTTGACATTCAGAATTTTGTAAATTTTTTAGAAAAAGATTTTCAAGACCAACCTCAGAATTTCAGTTTTTTTCCGTCACTGTTTATTGTGACAGACCTATTCATTGATTAATGACTGATTTTTGAGAACTGCGATTGTTGAACTTTCATGTCTCTAACTGCCAAAGTATAAATGAACAAATTTGCTCTAAATCATGTAAAACTGTTTAATTATTACACAGAATAACGTCCTTTTCCCCTCTGGGGTTTTTCTGCAGTCAGCTTTCTGCAGACTCACCCAGGCAGATCTAGAGCTTCGTCAGGACTCACATCATGAGATCCTGACAGACTCATAACTCAGGACACAATTTTATTTCTGCACCAGCAAAATGATTCTCCTGTGTGTCAGCAAGTCCTTCTGCTTTACAGCTTCATCAGAAGGAGTCAGATTCAAACAACAGACGCTTTATCTCACGTTTCTGGCTCTGCTGCAAAAACACGAAATATCACCAAGTATAGTTTAGTGCAAAACATTTTAGTTACTTGGTTACTTACAAGTAGCTTTTCAGCAAGAAATAAAAGCTTGTTTTAAGTTAATAATTCATTAATGTTTATATAAAAAGTCTTAGTTTCACTGCCAGATTATTTCATCTTCCCTAAATGGTCATTTTTCATCAATATTAAGGATTTCTTGTCCTTATTAAATCCTTAATATTTATTAAGGATATTTTATTAAATTCATAATAAATATTAAGGATTTAATATTAAATCATATTTAATATTAAATCAAATCCTCAATATTAAGTTTTTACTTTCAGAAGTAAAAACTTCTGAAATAAGAAGTTTTTACTTGTTGTAAAAACATCTTTCAGCAAGAAGCTAATGCTCCCGTTAAAAGTTGTTTTTTTTTTCAGCAAGAAGCTAATGCTTCTTGCTGAAAAGTTACTTGTAAGTTAGTTTTGCCTTATTTTAAGTGAACTAAGATGTTTGCAGTAGAATAGATCAAATGTTCTTGGTGATGTTATGCGTTTTTCCAGTGTAAAGAGGCTGTTTGAGTGGAACCGTCTCACCTCGGGGTGTTTCTTGTGTTTGAGGTATTCGTTGATGGAGGGGTGGAAGTATTTGGCGTATCCTTCATTCACACTGTAGATCTTTCCCTTCTGCTTGATCCGCACGTTCCTCTCAATCAGGATGAACTCACCGATGGCCTTTAACCAGGAAGAAGAAGAAAACGCTTAAATTCACTGACATGTTCTGGAAAAGAGAAGATAGAGTTTTATTTTTAAGCATAAGAAGAGCAATAAATAACAGCAAAATGTCTGTGTGGATTCAAATCGTTGGTGTTCACTGCAAAAACACAAAGTCTTACAGAGTCACTTTGGTTCCTAATACACTTGACAAAATGGGAGAAACGTTGGCGGACTGACCGGGTCGAGCATGAAGAAGTTGAGGCCGGCGCCGGTGCTGAGGGCGACGAGCGTGGCGCTGCCGTAGAGCGCGTAGCCGGCGCATATGATGCTGCTCCCCTGCTGCAGGGCGTCCTGCTCTGTGGGCTCACCTTCTGACCTCTGACCCCAACAACAAGGGGAGAACACAGACTACATTCAGCAACACAGCTGAAACAATTCAGCACGATTAAGATTAATCGTTTAATCACGATTAAATCGTGATTAAATGATTAATCACGATTAATCACAATTAATTGTTTATTAAATCATTGGCAAATTTAGTAATCGAGTGATTAACTGAACTGCAAAAACACAAAATCTTTAGTGTTTTTTGTTCTAGTCTCTATATATCTTAGTCCACTTGCACGTAATTTTTAAGCAAGAAGTAAGAGTTTGTTTTAAGTAAATGATTTATCAATGTTGATGAAAAAGTTCTAGTTTCACTGGCAGATTATTTAACTTATAACATGATGAAAATGCCTTATTATAAGTGAAATAATCTGTTAATGGAAATAAACATTTTGTAAGATTTTCTGTTTTTAATAGGAAATCTGAACAGGAGTTAAATGAAAACTGTAGAAAAATATAAAGTATTTATTTAATTTTCTCTGTAAACATGTTCTACTCTTAAACTGTTGTTTTAGCTTCACTTGGTTCACATTCTGTAATAAATTCTCCCATTAAGCATCTTTTCTAGCTAATTATTAATCTGTTGATCCTATAAATAATCAACAGATCAGCCTGATGATGTGTTCATGTTAATTCAGGCAGAAAAAGCTGCAGACTCATCCTTTGCTACCAGTAAACATTCACTAAACGAATCCTGTGTTGCTGCATTTTGGACTGTAAAATGTTTACTTTCTTATTTTAAAAAATGAATTATTTGTTTATTAGTGTGTTTTAATGTATTTTGTATAATAAACAAACTTTTCAAACTCATTTTCATTTCCATCTCATTTTATTTTTTTTATTTCAGTCAAGCAGTAACATGTATGAATTGTTCTTGTAACAAATGTTTTAATCAACAATGAAAACTAGCAGAAAATAATACATAAACTTGGAATATTTCTCCCGTTAAAAGTTTATACTTTTATCAAATGACCAGTATTAATCTGAGTTGTTTTTATTTATTTATTTTGACCCATTTATTTAATCTAAAATATGAAAAATGCATCAATAATAATTAAAAACCCCAGTATATTGTTTAGTTTTTACATGTTAACTCAGTTCTTCTGCAGGTTAAAATATTCCGCCTGTCTTCAGATTGGTTAAACAGCACCGCCCTCTTGTGGCTGCAGCCTGTTACTGCAGTTGTTTTTAAACGGAATCAGTTTTCGATAAACAGATTTGTAGTTTTGGCAAACAGTGAGACTCACCCGTTTGTAGATGGCAAATATGGTGCCGATGGAGGCCAAGCAGTCGATGTTACTGGACCCGTCCAGAGGGTCAAAGCAGACCACGTACTTCCCCTGAGGTCAAGGGAACAAAACAGTTTCATCTTCAGGGTCTGAGGGACGAGAAATCCTTCAACCCAGGATTAACTGCAGTGATGCTTATCGCTCAGTCTCAGCTCGTTTCAGACGCCGGTTTAGTTCTGGTGACCAAAGGTGAGGAATGGCACCTGGAAGGACCAGCCAATCACCAGCCTCGCCTTTAGCTGAAAATAAGCCTTCAAGCTTGAATATAGGAATATAAAATTCTGCCAACTAATCAAAAAGTCTTGAAAATCCTCCTCTTTTTTTTTTTTTTAATTTTCTGATATTAATCTCAAAATGTCCTAGTTTTTTTATAGCATATTTTCAACTTTTGAAACTCAGACATTTCCTTGATTCTTTTCCTTGATATTTTTCTTTAGATCTTAGATCAAACTTCTAAATTTCCACTCTATTTTTCTAGAACATTTCTGAACATCTCAAAATTTGAGATTGTTTTCTTGCAAATTCCAACTTTTGAAATTCATAATTTTCTAATTTGAAGACCACCCTAAGAATTTCATATTTTTTTCTTGCAAATTTTCAACTTTTCCAGCTGAGAATTTTATTACTTTTCTGTTAGATTTTTCAGATTAATCGCAGAAACTTTTGAATTTATTGTGCAAAAATTTACTCATTTTTTTCATGTAAATTGGCCCTAATTCACCATTATCCCTCTAAAATAAAAATAAAAAATACAATATTCACTTATGAAAACAATGTTTCCAAGGTATTGCAAACAATAATTCAGTGGAACGCAGCATAAATTTCTCATCATTGGTAAAACCTAAACTATTGACCTACATGATATGTATGGAGTTAGATTTGTTTCACAATTATTCAATCAAAAAAAATTACACTCAACCAAAAAAAAGAGATTCAATCAAAAAAAAAACTTTAAAAATGTTTTTGTTCCGTAAAAAAATATTTTTATGATTAAATAGTTTTTATGACTTTTTTTTTGTTTGAGAAGATTTTTTTTTGATTGAATCTCTTGTTTTTGGTTGAGTGTAATTTTATTTTGATTGAATAATTGTGAAACAAATCTAACTCCATAGATGTGTTGTAAAATCTTGCAGACAGGCGTCCCAGCAGTTTAAAGGTGTGCTGGCCCTTTAAGAGCGCTGGTTACCCGTTTGTCCTTGGGGGTGACGATGAGGCCCTTGTTCTCCTCGGACACCATGCAGCAGGTGCTGTATGACGCCTGCAGCATGTTGATGACCAGGTCGTTGGACAGGACGTCCAGCTTCTTCACGTCGTCACCCGTCACGTTCACGGAGCCGGACAGGCCCTGGCTGCAGGCGGCAGAGGAACGAGAGGCGACCTCAGACCAGAGTCCACTGAGAAAGTCTACCATCGGTTAGTCAGTGGGCAGAGAAAACAAAGACAAGACGAGCACATTTCCACCAAATATCTCAGAAGGTCGGAGATTAATCTAAATTTTTTTCTTCCTCAAATTTGTCACTTTTGAAACTCAGAAAGGTTTTTCTACAAAATTTTTGAGATTAATATCAATTTTTTCCACTTTTCAAACTAAGAAATTTCCTTTTTAAAAAAAATCTCAAAATTACTAAGATTTTTGGCTATTTTCCTTATCACATCCATCCATTTTCTGCCTGTCCAGCTAACATTCCAGGTGAGATGTGGGGTCACCTGGACAGGTAGCCAGTCTGTCGCAGGGCAACACAGAGACACACAGGACACAGAACCATGAACACCTAGGGACAATTTGGAGAAACCAATTAACCTGACAGTCATGTTTTTGGACTGTGGGAGGAAACCGGAGTACCAGGAGAAAACCCACCATGAACAGGGAGAACATGGAGGCTCCATGCAGAAAGACCAGGGCTGGGAATCGAACCCAGAACCTTCTTGCTGCAAGGCAACAGCCTTGTCTCTCTAACAGCTCTACCAACTGTGCCACTGCAGCCTCCTTATCACATTTTATATATAAAATAACTTTCTGTATTGCTTCCACATCATGAAAGAAATAATTCCCTTTATTGAATGATTCAGTTTTGGAAAGGAGGAAAAATGGAAAAAGAGGAAGAAAAAGAAGAAACTGCACAAAATTTTACAAATTTAAAACGTACTGGAGAAACATTGTCAAAAGAAAAAACACTAGAACCTTTCAGTTAGATGGAAACAACCAAATGACTGGATTTCTCAATGTTAGAAGAATTAAAGAGGACTAAGCAACTGGCCTGGGATAATTCAGGTAATTTAATCTTCACCCTAAACTTTTTGGTCAGGATGACCTTTAGAAAACCCTGTAAAATCCTGACTGTGTCTCCATCAGACCCCAAACAAAGGAAGTTATTGCATCAATTTGCAGCGACTCCAAACATTGACCAGTCGTGTCTAATGTTTTATTTCTCCAAGATAAACTGAATCATAACCAAACAGAACTTCTGCTCCGCCGTGTTGCAACAGGAATGTTAAACCAGGAGGTCAGAGGTCGACTCCCGAGTCGACTGGCAGGAAAATGAAATGATCTGATCCTTCAGAGGAATCAGCTCTGACTGCTGCCATGCAGCTCAGGTACATGTTTGAGGAAACTGTCGCCATGGTGATAGTCGGTATTTGAGATGAATGATCTGTAAAATAAAAAAGGTTGAGTTCCTCTGTCTCCTCCCAATGCTAATTAGAAACATCCAATCAGAGCCAAGGGGCGGGTCTTAGCGCTGTCAATCACTCCCTCCTGCTCTGAATGCTAAAGCTAGTTAGCATTACGGGTAAACAGTTTTCCTTAATAGTATCGAAAGGTTTTCTTGTTTACATAGCAAATTTAAAAAAGAATTAAATCTGATAAATTTCCTTCTTTTTTATAGAAGATTTCAGAGATGAATCTGAACATTTCTGAGTTTTTTTGTTTGGATTTCTGAGTTTTTCCAGTCAGACTCACAGGTGAGCCAGTCCGGCCTTCCGCACCGCGGAGGAAATGGCCTTGACGGCGGTCAGCATGGCGGTCAGCAGCTGGGTCAGCTCCCCGGTGGCGCCCTTCGCCTGCCGGCCCGTCTCGATGATGAACCGGGTCAGGGTCCAGACGTCCGTGTCAAAGGCTGACTGGTCCGACATGCTGGGTTCTGGTCCGGCTCTGGGTTCTGGTCCGGCTCTGGGTTCTGATCCGGCTCTCGGTTCTGATCCGGCTCTCGGTTCTGGTCCGGTGCTCGGTTTCGGTCTTCCTTGCAGACAGCAGGTCCGGACGGATCCCTGTCAGGACGGGCTGCGTCTGGACCGCCTGGTCTGGCGCTGCGTGGTTCTCATTCCGGGCCGGCGGATCTATTTGTGAGCCGAGCCGACTGGACCCGGCGGTGTCGGGTGTCGGCTGCTCAGAACCGGATTTTAAAACAACCGAACTGGTGATTTTATTGATTTAAACATTTATTTTGATGATGCAACATGAGCCGCTGCTCATGAATAAACTCTGCAGAATGTTTTACCATAAATCTGACAGTTTCTCTGGTTTTCTCGGGCCCATAAAGGAGCAGAACCAGCGGCTCCTTTCAGCTTAAAGGTCACAGAGCTTGAAGATCTGACCTTTCAGCTAAAGGTCATCTGGAGCCTTTAGATAAAGGTCAACCTCCTGCAGTTTAAAGTATCTTTTTACCTTCATGCATCATTTTATCCATTTTTATTTATTTCATAATAAATCTTTACGTGATGTTTGGGTTTTGTTGTTTTTACCCCTTTATTGTCTAAAGTTACATTAAAAAACTAGCAGCAATAATTTCGGTTATTCAGCCAAATTAACATAAGATAATTTTTTTTCAGTGTCATATTTTGTCAAAATATGACTTTGAGAAATAAACACCCATATTTTTTCTTTTTGATAAATAACCCAAATTTTTGATGGTGTAACTTCCCTGTTTTTATTGCAGTTTTATGCTCAGATTTCTTCACTTCCTGTTTTATTTTGAAACGCTGAACTCATTTCATGATTGCATAGTTTAGCTAAGTGTTTATACTTGACATTTTATTTTTTACATTCATTTCATGCTCATTTTTCAATATAAAGAAAAGTACAAGGATGTCTTAAAATACTTGAAATAAGATAATAATCCAGGTTATAGGAAAACTTTTTCTCTTGTTGGTGAAATTATCTTCCAGTTGACCTGGTATTTTTTTCCTGACATTAAGAAATTATTTTAAAAAGCTCTTGTATCTTCCTGAAAAGTTATTTCCAAGTTAGTTTGCTCATATTTCAGGTTTACTAAGGTTTTTACACTAGAAACTGGAGCAGATTCTTGGTTTTGCTGTCTGTCATAACCTCTTTTCTTTGTCTTGCTCCATTGTTTGCACATCTTTCACTCCCAGACTTATGTAAACTTTTCTAGATTATTGGCTCTGCTAGCTGCCTTTAGTAAACTTTATCTCGCTCTTCACTTCATGAGTGTCTCACAGGAAGTGGAAACATTTACTGAGAAATAAAAACATGATGCAGAAACATGTTGGTTTCAGGAAAAATAAGGTCTTTGTATTTCTGACCGAGTGATAATGAATAATAATGAATCCTGAAGTGGTTTGTTTTTTTGGACGCCCCTGATCATGAAACTAAAAACTTGAATCTGCAAACAAATGACGACACTGATTACATCTTCAAAGAATCAGTTTGGTTTATTTAAAATATTTTTTTTTCCAAACATTTATTATTTCACAAGATAAAATCATCACTTTTGGTTCATATGTTATATTTGGTCATTTGCATATTTAAATGCATACTTTGGCTGATTAAGGCAGTTATATGTAAACTGAAGGGTAAAGTCTTCATTTCAGTTTATTTTCCTGAAGCTTATGAACAACTCAAACTCATCAAAACCTGTTTTTACAGAGAAAATCTCCCAAATCTTTTTGGTCACAGAAAGGCACTGCAGGTTTCTGAGCGTGCAGCGACTCGCTTCGCCGCCGCTCGCCTCACTTCGCTGCGTGTTTCTTGCAGATGGCGATGAAGTCCTGGACGTCGTCGGGGGAGCCCATGGCGACGGGCGCGCGCTGATGGATGCCTTCGGGTTGGATGTCCAGGATGTTGTGGACGCCGGTGGACGCCATGCCGCCCGCCTGCTCCATGATGAACGCCATCGGGTTTCCCTCGTACAGCAGCCGCAGCTTCGAGCAAAACGGAAAGTTTAGCTTCCTGATGCTGAGCGATCAACACTTCCTATTCAATACTGACTGTCTGGATGTGGTAACCATGTCGACACACTGCAAAAACAAATTGAGTATTTCTGTCTAGTTTCTATTATCACGCCTGAAATAAGAAAAGCCTGACTAAACGCTTGTGCAATAAATAGAAAATGGACTGAACTTATATTTTTCCGATCATTCTGAGCACTCAAAGCGCTTTACACTACAGTCACATTCACCCATTTGCACTCACAAACGCTCACAGATTTATACACAGATATGCAGATCGGTAGGCAATTTGGGGTTAAGTGCCCAGTGGCACATCCACATGTGGCAGGAGGAAGCTGGAATCGAACCTACAACCTTCCAATCATAAGATGACCACTCTACCTACAGAGCCACAGTTTGTTTTAGTTCCTTAGTATTGATGAAAAAAAGTATCTGTTCCACTGGAACATTATTTCACATAACTAGAATATTTTCATAAATATTAAGTAATTATTGACTTAAAACAAGCTCCTATTTAATAGTTACTTGTATATTAGTTTTGCCTCATTTCAAGTGAACAAAGATATTTGCACTAGTTTAAGCTGGTGAAAGTATCTGGATCATTTTCATTCCTTTAATTTGAAAATACACACCAAGACATTTATTTCATTGATGCAGCAAGAAAGAGAAGTTATTTCATATCTAATGCTGTAACATCCATTAAATCAGCATCAGGTTTTATTTACGCTGCAAAAACAAAATCTTTACAAGTATTTTTAGTCTATTGTCCATGAAAATACCTCAGTAAATAAGACAAAACTAACTCAACTGAAAGAAAATTCAGCAAGAAAATTAGTTTAAGTTTATTATTTCTCAGCAGTAATTAAGAAGTGCTGGCTTTAAGTGAAGTAATCTTATTTTGAGGGTACAGAATGTGTACAACCTCCAGCCTAAAGCAGAAATGTTAAAGTTCAGGCTCTGCTCTGTCTCTTAAAAATGAAGAAGGATGTGCAGAGTGAAGAAACAACATTGTGACAGAACTGCTGTAATCTTATTTTGAGGGTACAGAATGTGTACAACCTCCAGCCTAAAGCAGAAATGTTAAAGTTCAGGCTCTGCTCTGTCTCTTAAAAATGAAGAAGGATGTACAGAGGGAAGAAACAACATTGTGACAGAACTGCTTGACATGTTGGTCCAGTCAGAGTCGAGACTAATAGTGCAAGAACTAATTGTAGTTGCCTACAAACCCAGGTCTGGGTTTTTGTTTCTGGGTTTAGAGCTGGATCTCACCTTTCCTTTGGGGCTTTTCACATTCCCTGGGTATAAGAATATTCCTCCGTACATCAGCGTCCGGTGGACGTCGGCCACCATGGATCCGATGTAGCGCGCGCTGTACGGCTCGCTGCCGTCCTACCAGGACACGAAGTGTTCATGGGTCACATGAGTAAAACACAAATATTTCCTAAGAAAACCTTCATGTTACCTCAGGGAACTTCTTCCTCTGCAGGTACTCTGTGACAGCCGGATCGAAATACTTTGCATAGCCTTCGTTCAGACTGTAAATCTTCCCCCGTTTCTTGATTTTCACGTCGTGCTCGACGAGGATGAATTCACCGATGGCCTGTTGAGCAAAGCGTGAAGAAGGCCGTCAGTGATTATAAACGGCTGACCTAAATGAGACGCTGGAGGATACCGACTGGGTCGAGCATGAAGCAGTTGACTCCCTGTCCGGTGGAGAGAACGATCATGGTGGCGCTGCCGTACAGCGCGTATCCCGCCGCCACCAGGTTCCTGCCCGGCTGCAGAGCGTCCTTCTCAGACGGCTCGTCATCTGTGGTCTGGGAATCACATCGTTTCAGTAACTTCAATTTTAATTATTAATATTATACGTGGCTGCTGGTAGAGCTGTTGCCTTGCAGCAAGAAGGTTCAGGGTTCGATTCCCAGCCCTGGTCTTTCTGCATGGAGTCTCCATGTTCTCACTGTGCATGGTGGGTTTTCTCCAGGTACTCCGGTTTCCTCCCACAGCCCAAAAACATGACTGTCAGGTTAACTGGCCTCTCCAAATTCTCCCTAGGTGTGAGTGTGTGTGTGCATGGTTGTGTGTCTTGTGTGTCTCTGTGTTGCCCTGCAACAGACTGGTGACTTGTCCAGGTGACCCCACCTCTCGCCCAGAATGTCAGCTGGAGAGACACCAGCACCTCCTGACCCACTAAGGGACAAGGGTGTAAAGAAAATGTATGGATTTTATACGTTTTTTGTTGCTTATATTTAAAGGGGACCTGCTGTGAAAAATTCACATGTTACACGTTTTTATGCTTCCAACTGTTTCTAAAAAGAGCCCAAATGTTTAAAAAGTAACTCGACAATAAGTTATTGTTTTTTGGTGTCTGTAAAATGAGTTACCTAGCAACCTCAGCAGAGTTCCGCCCGTTACCTAGCAACCCCAGCACAGTTCCGCCCGTTACCCTAGCAACCCCAGCACAGTTCCGCCCGTTACCCTAGCAACCCCAGCACAGTTCCAGTACATTTGGTCAGCTGGTTTTAATGCTGCATGTATAATATTTTCTTGTTGACTTTCCGTCCAGAAACTACTTGCTGCATGCTGTTGGTTGTCCAGGAGGCTCCACTTCTGCTGTTCAAAGATGTACGGTTGTATGATTTCTCATCTGTTTGCATCCATTTTCATGTGTGAGTGTAAAATGTTGAGATTATTTGTATTTAAAGTCACAAGAGGCCCTTTAACAGGTTAGTCAGAACTGAGCAGACTAAAATCTCATTATCTGAGAATGATTGTGTCACAAATGTAAGGAATAAGTTTTGTGTAGCCCGTTCAAGGAAACATAACATGTCACCTTTAAGGTTACAAAACAAGTATCTTAATTTCAATTCTTGCCTATAAGGCAATTTATTTTAAGCTTAGCTCATAATTTAAACTAATCAAATCAAAGTTTGTCTTCAGTTAATTTTTTTCTGAAAAAAAAAGTGCATGAATGCAAGAGTGTAACGTTTTGCTGTTACCTTTCTGTAAATGCCAAATATAGTTCCAATGGAGACGAGACAGTCGATGTTTGAGGAACCGTCCAGAGGATCAAAACAAACCACATATTTTCCCTGAAAACAACAAGGAAAGACATAAAATTAATTGTTTTCTGCAGGATGATATTTTTACAAACCACATCTCAAACAGTTTCTTCAAATTTAAAGAATAAATATTAACCTCACCGAGGGCTTCTGGGAAATATTACGTCATAATAAAAGCCGACTGTCATTGAGCACCAATGTTCATAATAATGTTTACTGAGATTTCAAAATCAAAGCCAAGAAGCTTTTTATTGCTTTTGTTTTGTGTCTGCACATTTTCTAAAAGTAGTGTTACCAACTACACCATCATGCAACCCAACGATTTAACCAAAATAATGCAGAAGTATTGATGTTTGTTGCTTTTCTGTATTAAATACCAGTTCGTTTGTGTTATTATGTTTTATTTCGCATTAACTCTCACCCGTTGTTCCGGATCCACGATGATGGCCTCTTCGTTCTCTTCAGACACCAGAACGCAGGAGGTGAAAGACGACTTGAGCATGTTGATGACCAGGTCATTGGACAGGATGTCCAGCTTCTTCACCTGGTCACCCGTCACGTTGGTGCTTCCTGCAATCCCATAACTGACAAAGACAAAGAGAACAGAAACGGTGAGCAGAGCTGGAGGAAATGGTTACTTCACATGCTTTGCTGCAATTATGACTGACGAACGAACTAAACGGAATACAGTCATAGATTTCAGTGTGTTAGATTAAAACATAAAAAATCATCATGGTGTAGAACAAGGTTTGGTGTTGGGATCTTTGCGTTTTTGGCTTATTCATTAATGGTTTACCAGAATATTTTCCAGCAAAGCTAATCTGCCAGATGTACGCAGATGATGTTGTCTTGTGACAAAAACAGACTAAAAACAGAACAAGAATTCAAATATTTAGGGAGGATCTTTTGTTGTTTTGAACAAGTGATACAAATTATGAAAATAATTAAATTTAAACTGTCTAATTTTAGATTTATTAATTTAACTTCCTTTTTAAAAATCTTTTCTTTGACTTTTGACTTAGTTTGAGATGTTGATTTTAATGGGTTTTGTTGTTTTTATGTTTGTTTTAGTGTACAACACTTTGGACAAAACTTGTTTTAAGGTGTTTTATGAATAAACTTGGGTTATTCTTACATGTTTATTAATACACAGACTTTGGTAGTAACTGTCATTTTTTGTTCTCCGCCCACCTCCAGTAAAACGTATCGTCCCATTTTTAAAAATAAAACTGAACTTGCAACAGAGCAGGAGGCTCGTTGTTTCTTTCAATTTGAAGAAACTTAAATTGTTGTGGCTGAAGTTTCATTTCTAGATCGTTACTGAGGAAAATAGATGCAAATGCATCGATTCCGGGTCTTGAACAGGGCAGATTGGAGAGTTAGTTAAAAATAAGCCGTGACTGAATGTGCGGGTTGTCTGCAGCGATGCGCTTCCTGATTGGTGCATAAACAACCTGAATCTCCTGCTCACCCAGCGCGTCGACGTGGATGTGAACGCAGCAAACAAGAGCAGACGAAACAGCTGCACAACGCGCAAAATGTGCGGCAGTTTTCAGATTAAACTGCGTGTTTGACTCGGTGAACTCACAGATGGGCGATCCCAGCCTTGCGCACCGCGCTGGAAATGGCCTTCACCGCTGTGCCCAGCGAGTTGAGCAGCGTGGTCAGCTCCCCGGTGCCCTTCGCCTTCCTGCCCTCCTCCATCACGAAGCGGGTCATGGTGACCACGTTGGTGTCGAAGGTTCCCCGGTCAGACATGGTGGCCGCGGTCCTCCTGTGGTCCCGGAGCAGAAGTTGGAGGAAACGCTGCAGGACTTAAATGCGCTGCGAGGCGGAACCGGGCGGAGGGAGCGAGAGATGCGGGGCCAATCCGGGGCCAAGTGCGTGAGAGGTGGAGAGGTGGAGAGATGGAGAGGCGTGGCCCGGTCCGGTGGGGACACTGGCCCGCATTGTGCAAAACCCTCTGGAAGTCACTAACTGATAAACTATCAGTTAGTGACTGGAAGTCACTAACTGATAAACTATCAGTTAGTGACTTCCAGAGGAGTGTGACTGGAACAAAAGAAGCGCCACAAGTTTGGCTGCAAGAGTCTTTCGCAAGAGACCTAAAGCTGCAGAATTTTTGTTTCTTTTCCTTTTTTTTCTTTTACATATTTGTTAAAATTGTCAGTATAATACCAGACAAATAATCTCTGAAAAGATCGAGCTTCCCCACCTCCACCCTATTGATATCTAAAGCAACCAATCAAAGCCAGGAGGAGGGTTTTAGCGCTGTCAATCATCCTAGTGTATGCTGCTAAATGTGCAATTGGGAGAAACAACTTAACTTTACAGGAAAATCCATCTTCATCTGTGGCCAAAGTTGGGTTGTAACTAGATACATTTACTTGTGTAACTCAACTGTTAGAAATATTTTACTGTGCTGTACTTTTTACTTTTACCTGAGTAATTTTATTATGAAGTGTCTCTACTCTTACTAGAGTAAAATTTCTGGATTTTTGAACATGTTTTAACCAGAAATTCACCAGAAGCAGACACACACCTGCAGTTTTTGTTAAAGTTTCTTAAATTTTATACTGGAAGCAACTGAGTTGGAAAAAATTATTTTGAATGAACATTGAAGGAACTAGTAAAACAATCCCAATTTATCGAATAAATTAAAATTATTATTTTTGCTAAAGAGTTTATTACAATAAATGATTAACCAAAGTTAAATGCCAGCTGCAAAGTTCTTCAGTTTTTCCACAATGGCTCCTGATAAGTTTGGCTAAATTGATAAAGAGTCAATAAATACAGATATTTAAACTGCACATAGCATTAGTTTTTCAGCTTTTCTTATTTAATAATTGCATTGGATTTCACCACAGAATAGCAGTAAAAGTATCAGTAATATTATTTAAATCAGGGATGTCAAACTCATTTTCATGTGACAGAATGTGACAAAACTACCCATTGACAACCTGTTAAAATATTAAATAATTGTCTCTACATTCTTAAAGTTAAAAAAATATTGATCATCTTTTCACATTGATGTAAATTGGAATTACACAGATTGTAGCATCCAGCCAATTTTGAGGAGGCCAACTGATGGTTGAATTATGATTTATTAATCATCATTTTCATCAACACAAAAGCTTGACAAGAACAATTAATAATTATAATTGTTTTCACCATCTGTTGTTATTATGCACCCATTATATCAATTTTTTCCATTAGCACAAGCAATCAGATGTTTCTATCAGCATTTCAAGTTACTCAAATAAACTTCATTTCCAGTTACTCACCTCGTTCTCTTTTTGGCTGAAGCTGATATTGAGTTGCTTCTTGTCCTTTTTTCAGTTTATTGCAGTTAACCTTTGCAGACAGAACCTTATTCCATTACCATGCTGCCTTAACAAGAAAGTTACCAAATTAAAAGCATAAAACAAATTTACTCAGTTGGCCTTTACCAGACTATAAGGCCAAGTAAAAAGACATGGCGGGCCGAATTTGGTCCCCGGGCCGTAAGTTTGACACATGATCAAACAAATTTTAAACAAATTTTAAAATTTTAGGGAAAGAAAACCCAAGCATCCCAATCAACCCAGACGTTTCTGTAAATGTTATTTCTCTCCCTAACAGTGCCAATAAAAACAAAACAAAAACCTAAATCCATAACACGATGCGGTTTTTGAGTTAAATGTTGGGGAAAAGATAATCGCTACCAATAACAAGTTGCTCAAGTGTTTTCAAGTTTTACCTTCGTCAAACGAAGGTGAAATAAAACCTACACAAGATGGCGCCCTACTTCAGTTTGGAACCGTTTGCTTAATTTGAGGCTTTAGAAGACTGGATTAAGAATTTATCTCTAATATAATCAGCACGTAATGCTTTATGTTTGTGAACCTAGGCAACATTTACTTGAATGGAATGTTTTTATTTATTTTTATGGGACGATAAGAAAAAAAAGCTACAAAATTAGTTTCAGGAGGGAATTTAGTCCCGGTCACAAAAAATATATAAACATTGATATCAATCCGCCACAAATGATCCGTTCGAACTTGGAAATCAGTTTAACGTTCTGGGAACTATATTATATTGCGGAGGAGAAACGTATCCTACGGTGGCCTTGTTGCCAGGTAATCGAAAGTAGCGAAAAGTAATTTTCTTTAGTTTGTTTTATTTAATTGTGTTTTTGTTCCACAAAATGTATTCCATTGTATGTTAAACAGCAATATTTTTCACAGGAGTTATGTTAGCTTAAACATTACAAGTTGTCGAAAGAAACGCATTACTTGATTGACGCGGAGTTATTTAGCAGTTAAACCGGGGGGACAGTAAATAGTCCCGTTAAGCTCCTCGTTACTTCATGGCCCAGTCGGTAAAAGTAGGCCATGCTGTCGACAGGTAAGCTACACCTGCGTTACTGACTGACCTTCATTACGCTCGTGCCCAGCAGCCGAGCAGCTACTGCGCATGCGCGTCGCTCACCTCGCCACAGACCCACGGACCGGAGCGGACAGTACAAAGAAGCTGCTGGTTCCGCTGCACACGGGATCCAGACCCACCGGGATCAACTTTAACTTTAGTTCGGGTTCGTGGGAATTTATTGTTCCAACCGTTGAGGAGCTGGAGCTTAAAAACGGCTGGAGGAGTTGAATTCAACCCGAAGAAGAAGAAGAAGAAGTAGAAGAAGAAGAGCAGCAGCTTCAGGACACTTGGCGTCTGGTGAGTTGAAGGCGATTTATTTTGGGGAAGGCATGTTAATTTAAAAATGTAAGGCAGTGTTATCGTGTTTTAGTGTGCGGTTTAATTTGGTTTAATTACTTTAAAGTTCAGTTTCTGGTCAAAGTGGTCGTGCAGCGAGCAGAGCAGACAATCCCATGAAGCGCTGCTGCGGGTTAAGCAGGATTATGTTTAAAGTCATTTGGTGTTTGTTGCTGGGTGAACAAACTATCCTGCAGGTCCCATGCAAATGTTTTCTAGGAACTGGAAACTGGAGTTTTCCATTGGCTGGACTTTGAGCTGCAAAGGCAGGAAACTTGTCTTCACTCTTGGAGAGACACGTTTTTGGATTTTCTCTCTAGCGATGCACCGATCGGGTTTTTTTCTGGTACCGATTTTCCGTCTAACCAACTAAAACCGATTATGACCTATTTTTTTTCCCTCTCCATTTTAATTATGTCATAAAGATCATAACAGATAAAAGTTAGCATGAATTTCTTGCAGTTTTGATGCTGGTCATTTTTAACTCTGGCTTATTGATTCACACAAAGATTCTCTAATTTAATCAGCTTGGTAGTTACATCTACTCTAATATATTACATTAACTTGAGTTACTTTTAAAAAAAATTCTTAGGACTATTTCTACTATGCTGTATTTTTACTTTTACTTCAGTAAATTCATTATGAAGTATTTCTGCTCTTGTTTGAGTAAAACTTCTGGATTTTCTACCCAGTGAGTGAAAAACAAATATATTTTAAACAAAAATTCACCAGACAGACACACACCTGAAGTTTTTGTTAGTTTTTTTATTGAAAGAGGCTAAGTTGAGGGAAAAAATTACCTGATTTTTTTTTGTTACTTATATGAATTATTGTCATTTTGGTGTTAAAATGCCAAAATTTCCTTTGAACTATATTTTGGTCTGTGTGGTGATGATGTAATTTTAAATATTAAATAACTGATCAGTACTCGAGTAGATTTTTTTTTTTTTACCAAATACTTTTTTACTCTGACTTGAGTAATTTCTTTAACGGCTACTTTTACTTGAGTAAAAATATGTTGAAGTAGTGCCACTCTAACTTATTTCGTTAAATTTGTGGGTTCTCTACCGCCTCTGAATTTGATGTTGTAATTTTTAATCCTAATGTCTTGAAAACCACCATCAGTTCTCACCTGAATGCCAAAGTGTCTTTTCTTTCAGCGCTCTCATTTTCTCTGCCTCCTCCTCACATTCTTTAATACAGTGCAGTGATTGACCCTCGTACAAAAGCTCCTTTATGGGGCGCTGAAGGCGACTGTCATCGACTTCAAAATGTTGCACATGGCTGTAAAGGAAGCTGCTGCTGCTCGTCTCTCTGACAGCGGTGGTGACGCAGACCTTGATGGTGGTCTCCATTGTTCTGCTGGACCACTGGGGTCAACCAAAGGGCTCCTCATCTCCTCTCCAGCTCAGGAGCTTTCCCACTTTTCTCCTTCAGGGATGATCCTCTGAATTGATATGGGAGCGGGGGAGAATATGACCATTGTGAAAGCGGACTAAAGGAATTTCAATGTGCCGCTTTTGGCATCTACCTGAACTCGATTCTCTACACCAGAGAATAAGAAGCACAGATTTCCTGCAGAGCTTTTATGTCCGAGGCTAAAAGCATTCTTTCAACATAAAAGTGGCTTTGGTTACTGAGCTGACATTATGTTTGTTTCCATCATCCACTTCTGTTCTTGTGTTAAACTGGCCTGCAGTCAAATTTGGGAAACCAAATCTTAATTTTATGAGTATTATTTGTATAGTTAAAGCTGCAGTGTGTAACTCTTATAAAAATGTTTTTTGTGATGTTGTGACCGGATGTCCTCTTCCAGAAAGAACCAATCAGATCCAGGGGGCGGGTCTAAGCGCTGCCAATCACCTCCTTGCTTTCAGCTATGCTGCAGCTAGCCTAGCCTGTTGTGAATGCTAAGGCGAGTTAGCATGTCCACCAATGATGACGGATAGTTTTTTCCTGTAATGATAAATTTTTTTCTCCACCATTAGCATATTTAGCAGTGAGTTTATGAGGATGATTGACAGCGCTGAAACCCTCCTCCTGACTCTGATTGGTTGTTTTTGGGCATTTCTTCAGACTGTTGCTCTGGAAGGAGGAGGACCTCAAACTTTTCTCGGGTTTCTGTCTCATTATAAACTCTCAAAATTTCAAATATTTCTAAGTTAGCGACACACAATCATTGATTTAGAATGCAATAAAACCCCCAAAACAATCAAAATCCTAGAGGGACTCATCAGTGTTAACAGATGTTAGATGTTATTCAATTTTAACGAGAACTTACCGAATGCAGAGACGGCTATTTATTAATGTTTTATCAGTTTAATGGTTTTTATCACTACTTTCTGAAACAACCTTTGATGAAACTGGGCTTCACATCCTGCTTTAGTTTATCAAATCATAGTTGGATTTTGAAGTTTGTGAGAGATGCTTCACATTTTTTACTTTTAGCATTCATTGTGTCTGCAGTGGAACTAGCTTAGCGCCAAACGTTGTGCTTCGGTTGAGCCTGTTTGCATCAGGCTCGGCGGCGTTTTGAGGCGACCCCTCCAGCCCACATACGGCCGCCTCTCTTTTCTCACTTCGGTGAGACGACCCTCCTGTCCAGGACTTCAAAGCCGAGTCTCCCCCTCCTCCCATCGCCTCCCTGTGATTAGTCTCCCATTCCTCCGGTTTCTGGTTTGGACTAAATGACTTCCCTCCTTTGGTTTTCTCGCTTGTTTTAGAGTTTTTGAAGAATCCTCTCTGCTGAATTGCTTCTATTTTTAGTCTCTGGGTTTGCTTTGTAATCCCAGTTTTGGTTGAACATCTGCACATAGCTCTGCTATATTTTTTGCTCTTGTTGCATATTTTTGTGCTGAAAACTCTATTTTTGCTATTTCTTGCAGCTTAAGCATGTGTTTCTTGCAACCTTGTATTCCTCCCCACTGGAAGCATGCTTACTGGTTTGACTGGAGGTGAAGGGACTTAGTTGTTGCAGCTGCTTTGGTTTGAAAGTGTGGGATGAAAACCACGAGGGCTGCCCTGTTATTACATGGTCGTGGTAGAAGTTAGCCCACAAATGTGAAATGTTGCTGTTTGGCGCAGCGTCAAATAGGAAACGGCATTAAGTAGCATCTTGGCTTGAACTGTGAAGAACCTCAGATATCAGAGTTTGCACAAAGCAGATTTAAAATGGAGAACTTGCTGGATTCAACAACAAAAAAGAGAAGTCAAGCTTGTGGGAATCCTCCTAAGAGATTTCCAGTAACCTGGGACAGCTGCCAAGCGCGGCACCACACTGATTGCTAATTTGAAAGGAAGTCATTACTGGGCGATCAAAGCTCTGGCTGAACTGTTTACAAAATCTCCTGAGTCAGTTTTTTTTCTGGACTTAGAAGCTTAACAGAATCACACCAGCACAACGTATGAATTAGAAGAATCTCTTAAGTGGATTTGTCCTTTATTACAAACTTCACTGCTTAAGCTGCAGCTGCGATCAGACATGATTGAAGCCAATCAGCAACTGGGCACATAAGCTATGTTTAGCCCTTTGTTTGGGTTGTAAAATGCTGTTGGTTCTCTTTACAAAATAGCTTTTCTTTGTTTAGTTTTACTTGATTGCTGATTGTTTGCAACTGATTTGCATTTTAAGTTTAGAATAATTCACTAAGACCATAAAAAACACGTGAAGAGTGGCAAATTATAATAACTTGCTGAAAAAGTTTCTTTAATTTATTGAAAGTGGAAATAATTTTTTTTTAAATTTAAAATAAAATTTGACCCTGATGTCTGATTGGTTGCTTCCAAACAACAAGTTAGAAGAACTTCTTCTAAGTTAACTATGACAGGGAAGTTGATATTTTCACTGGAAGTGTGGAAATAATTTCAAAAAAACATTTTTCAGGTGAGCAATTCCAACCTTTATATTTGTAGTTTGGTCTGAAATATTGCTAATAATTTCGCCAGAGAGAGAGTTTGTCAGCAGTAGCTAGTTGGCTAACGCTGAGCCTGTCGTCTGTGGCAGCTTCCTCCATGTTATTGAAGAGAAATGGAGAAATAGAGGCTGGAGTTTCTTACCTGGAGTTTGTAGCAATTAAATTACAACAATTTATGGAAGTTATTTCCACACTTCCAGTGAAAACATCAACCTCAGATACCCAGCAAACTTGGAAGAAATTGTTGTGATTTGCTGTTTGAAGCAGCCAATCAGACGTTAGGGTCGGCACTAAGCCCGCCCACTGAGTTTTATGGGGACGATTTAATGTAATTCATGATATGTAACTTTCAACAAATGTAAATAATGTATAAGTTATTTATGTATTGTTGTCATTCCTGAGTGCTGCGTTTGCGCGAGGAGGAAAACTGTTGCGGTGAACATGAATGAGTCGAGGGATTCGCTCTCTGCGGCTCGGATTAACCCCGCTTAAACCTTGAAGTGTGTTTCACAAAGATGTTTTGTTTCCTGGTATGTTAATCTCTTTTCTTTCAGTAATTCTTCCTCTTAGTGTTTGTGCATTCTTCTTTTCCCTCTATAATAAGGACGATTATCACGGTTCACTGAAATTTGAATTCCTAACTTCTTTGGACGATCATTGATCTTGGCAATTTTTTGATTTATTTATTATTAGACCAACTATGGAAGTGACTTTAGCAAATGTTACTTACATTGGAGTCAAGGAAATGCAGAAATACACAGAAGGTGTTGCTATGCTTTGTCCTACAGAGAGAAAAAAAGTGCCCTTCTGAAATCTAAAATTTTTTCAACAATGCGTAGCATCAGTTCTAATTTTGCAATTAAAGGATGGTTGTGATTTATTGTTCTACTGTTCATCAATTTATAATATTTTTTTAACTTTTGTTAATCCTAAGAATTTCATAAAATGCAGAAATGGTCATACTTTGGAGATTTTTAATATTCACTAATGCATATCGGTGTTGTCTTTTGCAATCAGCAGATGTTGAGAATGTGGACTTAAAATTTTATCAGAATATTTTGTTATTTAGGCCTGTCACAATACATTTATCATAATAAATGATAAACGATACAATAAATGCAGGCTTCAAGTAAATGAAATGGTGCATTTTGTTCGGACAACCTCTTCCAATGAAAGACAAGAACAAAGTTTATTTTCCTTTTTTTTCTTTTTTAAGTGTGTGAAAATTGGTAGTCATTATAAAATATTGTGTTGGAGGTGAAGTAAAAAAAAATGACACCCTTATGTTTTTTACTTGAGCACCTGCCCCAAAAATGTCTGTTGGAGTGAAAGTAATTAATTACCCGGTGGAAAGACGACTTGATGCTGGATGAGGCTTGCTGGGACGGATTGTTTTGACATTTCCGAGAGAATGGGAGGAGTGGAAGAACAAACTGTGGTCAAACAGGGAGCTGAAAGGTGCTCAATTATCTACTTTGCACAGATTTACAGCTGAGACCTTGGACTTTCCCAAGTCTAAGGTTTGATTGTGTTTACATTTGTTACAAATTACAGGCATAATTACTTCAGGGAGGTACCAAAAGAAAACAAAAGCCCAAATGACTTATCTATTGGTGCTACAGTAAAAATATTTGCAAGAAAAGTAACGATATTTGTGCTAATGTATGACGGTAAATAAAGTTTCTGACCGTAGTTTTGAACAAATTACAGTAAACTCACAGTTGCTCACAAAAATTGCAGGAATCTGTTTCGGTGTGAATTTCCATTCAGAATTGAGAAAACCAGAGGAACTGACTGGGCATCAGAGCCATTTGTTTTTGTGTCGCCGCATGGCTCATTGGCCTTGTTCCTGTTCATCTACCGTCGATTAAAGGCCACAGAAACCTTTAATAAACGCCTCTGGAGGTCCAGGCCTGTGCTGCACATATGTTGACCAGAAAATGACACAAGGTTATGGATGAAACAAACCGATAAGGACCAGCTAAACATTCCTCACCCCCCCGTCTCTTCTCTAAACAGCAGCTGGCAGGCACGGCATGTCAGTTTATGGAAACATCTCATTTGTCACGATTCCCTCACAAATGTGGCTGTGAGTTTCAGGCTTGCCGTCTGAAATGCAACTGTTTCCTAGCAGGAATCCAGCTTGTTTCCTGCAGGTCAGACAGAACGAGGCCAGTGAACTCGTTGCTGAAATGATAGAGATAATCCTCCAGGTATGCAGGCATGCACAGACTGTGCTTGTCAAGTTTAGGCCTTGTACAGAACGCCTCGGCGTCTCAGGCCAAACTCTGCAGCCTGTTTTAGGAGAGTCAACCAGCTTCGGCTTATTCAGGTAAATCTCTAGAATCTTCTTCCAAAGTTTTAAACCTTCAACCACATGTAACTCGTAAAATCTTCTCAAGGCGTGCCAGTTGTTCTCCACTCTGTTTGCTTTGTGAGGTGTAAATTGCAGCACACCTTGGTAGGATCACTGTGTGTGATGATTGTTGGTGATTTATGGAGCATAAAGTTGTAACTTGGTGTCCTGTAGAGTCTGTGTCACTTTCAAAACAAACGGCTTTGGGAGTTTTCACACCGGATACTCTGGTAGATTGGGTTCGCTTGGGCACCAAAGTTGAAACATTTGTTACATTTTCAACGGGTGTGGTTCACTTTCACACTGAACTGTTAAATGAGCCAAAATCTTTAAGTAACCTGTTCCCCTCCTCACCTGTGGGGGCGCTGCATCAAGAACATCTGAAGGAAACGACAAAACCTCTGAAGACTCTGAGCACAACTAACTTCGAGTCAGATTTTAGCGGTTGTAGGATTTCTCTTTCGTCCTTGGTTAAAATAAAACACAGGCTGTTTTGCTGCTAGTGCTAGATTCATGTGTTTTTGGTTTTATTTACCCAGAATGCCTTGCGTTGTAGTCCTCTTCCTGCTTTTGGAGCAATTCTCTGGTCTGCTTATGGTTCTCGTACACATCGAAACCGCTCCAGAGTCATTTCAACCGAGTCGGACTTCAGAGTTCGCTTTATTGATCCGCATCAGAGTTTGATTATCTGGTCAAACCTCCCCAAACCAACCGCAGGCCACCATCTTTCTTCTGTTATTGGTGAGAAGCACCAATGGGCTCCCCAAACTCAAGGGGAGCCGATTGACGTTCACCTTTTTTTTTTTTTTTTACATTTTAACACATTTATTTTTCAATAAAAGTACATTTCAGAATTATTTACTTTAACATTCACATAAACATTGAATTAAAAACTAGCTTTCCATCACCCATGGAGCAAACGACATTATTAAAGCACCACAATGACAAAAAATCTAAGTTATTCGTCATTGCAAAAAACATAAATTCTGCCTTTACTCTGTTCTTTACCATCAAAATAAACATCTTGTCAACCTTTTCCCCCATAATTCCATTTAATTTATTTTTCCTGCTAATATAAATTGAAAATTTTGCCTGTCCAATAAGAAAGTTTAACAACTTCCACTTATTGGCTTCCTTTTTTGTTTGATGTTGATTGACGTTCACCAAGTTGTAACCAATAGGAAAATTAATCTGCAGTAGCAACTCTTTAACCTAAAGAGGGCAGCACTGAGTCGGCCAGATATTGCAGAGTTAAAAAGAAACGCAAAGTTACCAACCCTAAAGACCAATTGAGAGTTGATATGTATTTGGTGTTTAGTTACGTTTTAAATTACAACTTTTAAATTTTTATCCATGAAAAGCTCATTAATACAGTCGTATTGTAGCTGTGTCATCTGTGGTCTGCACTGTTTACGACAGGCTCAGCGGCCCATAGTTACCCGCCTCCTCATGTTACAGCCTCCCTCTGTTGCATGCTGGTATTGTCAGGTTACTGCGTGTTTCTGTGAGGTTCGTGTCAGGAAGCGCTGCGGCGTCGCCGCCGTAATCCCTCGTTCCTCACTGAGTTATCAGAGTTGGACGCAGACTCAAAGCGGTGAGCTCTTCACACCTGAGGGAGGTGAGTCTCAATTGTTTTAGGCTGTTTTTACCAAATAAAAATTATTTCTAGACGGCCCATCAATGAGACCAGTTATACCAGTACTCTGTTTTTAACTGATAAATCATGTTGTAGCATAATAACCTGACAGGATTGTAGGTGGAGAGCATGAAATAATGCAGTTGTTAAGGATTGTTAGAATGCAATATGTGGAAGGATGTTTCTGATCTGTTATGTATTCATGTTCTGCATCTATACAGCATATTAAGGCAGTTAAAGGTGCAATTTGTTTCAGTGTCACCAGCTGCGTTTTCATTGCAAATGTGCACAAAACATTGTCAATAATCCACTAATGTCGAATTCACTATTTTTGCAATTGCGGTATTTATATTAAATAGGAAACTTGCAACAACTTATTAGGGCCGTTATAGACAGAAAAAGGAGAAGGTTTAAAAAAGTTAATTTCTGTCAAAAATGTCAAAACAATTTTGAAATTCATCTGACATTTGCAAGAAAAAACTAATTTCTGAGTTTAAAAGGTCAAATATTTTTGAGAGGTGAGAAATTCAAGCTGCCTGGTGTTAAAAGAGGCATAGTAATTATTTTTAGGTGGAGCCTCAAGTATTTGTTGACTTTAAAACTAAAACTTCCCACTTTTTAATGTTTTAGGACTTTAAACCTGAATACATACCTAGCCTTGGTTTTGTCCATCAGTCCTGTTTGTCCATCAGACAAACAGTCCTGTTTGTCCTAAACTAATCAACAACAAACAGTTGTTGATTAGTTTAGGAAAAACTAATCAACAAACCGAGACCAGCTACGCTTTGCCCTTCCTGGTGCTGATTTACTTTAATGTGGGAGCTGCAGAGTGAGGAAGTCATTCTGCACACATTTAACATCCTAGTGGAAGTAATTAACTGGATTTCTGGAACAACAAACTTTGGGGAGGATTGCTGCCATCTGTTGAAGACATCAAATGGGTCGCGACAGAATCGACACACCATCGGACTTACAGTGAAATTCAGTGACTTTTCTTTATAATTAAGCACCTGGAGGCCAGAGCTGGTTCAGTTGTTAGAGGTTTAACCAAAAAATTTATTTACATTTAACTTTATTCAGAATCAATTTAAAATATCCCAAAATTGATTTGAAATTAAATCCCCTGGTGGCCATTTTGTAGCTGCGCGGGGCGTTTTGAGGTTGCCACACATGGTTCCTTCAGAAAACACCAAGACAGAGGAAACTGTAAAACCGCTTTCTTGTTATTGTTTACGTCCAGAAATGTTGTGAATAATGCGCCCAACGCTGGAGGGCAAACGGACGATTGTTTCCGTTGCCGCGTTGCTGCAGTTCTGTTGACAAAATGAAACCTGGAGATGTAGGTTGGATTAATTCAGAGCAGTCTGCCACTATTGTATTGTTGAAAAAACATTTAAATCACTCAGATTCTATTTTTATTCTTTGTGTTGGCTGCGTGCTATGTTGCCATAGCAACAAACAACAACACCCCTAACGTATCAGGACTTAGTAAAAAAACACAGAACAGAACATTTGATGTTTATTTTGTAATTATTGCTAATAGTTTAGCTACAGCTGCTGTAGCTAAGCTAGCTAAGGGGCCCCAGATAAAATCTGCTTGGGGCCCCTGAGAGGCTCGGACCGGCCCTGGGGAAGCGCTGCGTGAACAGCGGCAGTAAGTTACTTCCTCTGGTGGTTGGCAGACATTTGTTTACCACAGAGATGGACTCTGGTGACCTGCAGCATCAGACTAGTTATGACGGGGAAATGAAAAGTTCTCCTGGTGGATGTGGTGATGGGACAAACATGGAGATCTCAGTCTGGGTCGAAGCTTCTTGTTGGTGGAAGACCTCTGACCTCTTTACTTTCTTCCATATCTGTGGTTTCTCCGTTTATGAGCTGCGGCGGACGCGCAATGGCCCCGACATCCTCTCCGGTTTCAGTTTACACAATGTGAAAGACGGGTTGCCATGGTAACGCTGTCCACAGGTCGTTCCTCGAAAATGGCCTTAAAACAACTCTGTTGTTGTTAATCACAATAATTTGTGGGACAATTGTCCAGGAAGATGTTTTTTTTATTATGATGATAAAGTGTAAAACATGTAAATCTGGTACCAGCTGGTTTCTCTGCTCACTGCAGACGTCTGACCAAAGCCGTTTGTCTAAACCTTCCTGTCCTGTCCTGGTTTTTTTGCATATTCAGTGACATCTGCCAGCAAAGCTTCGGCCGCCTGATGAGGCTGAAATAATGGCCCGGCTCTGGTCGCCACTCAAGTCAATATTTGTTCATGGACAGCGGCTGCTGTGCAGGAGGCGACTCTGTTTTAGTGACTCTGGCTTTAAAAAGACTTCAGAAAGCAGAGATATGCTTAGACATGATGCTAAAGGCTTCTTTTAGCTTCCAGGTTATTGTTTATTGCTTCTACTCAAAATAACGTTCTGGTTTTAGATTAATGGAAACTGTAGATAATAATTGGTAACAAATCTTGTGTTTTGTGTAATATTTGCATTCTTTCAGATGATTTTTATCCAATTTTATAAAAAAAATTGTGAAACATTTTAGCAGAAATAAAAAATCCACAGGCGAGGCAAATACTTTATAATTATAGCAGGGTAATTGTTTTACTTTTAGAGGCGTCAGGATGCTGTGAATTTCTTATTAAAGCCATAAAATGAAATATTTACTGCATCAACTTATGAAACAGTTGTGGTAAGTTTTAACTGCTTAAGTTAAATCTCTCTGAAACAGCTTTGGCTCCTCTGCAGGTTTGACTCCTTCAATCCTCCATTGCAGTGAAGCAAAACAAGCTGAGATCTTTGCTGCCACTGAATTTATCCGACTAAACTCTCCATATGCAAAAACGACAGCGATGAATCATTCTGACAAAACTGTAAAAATAGTTTTTCTTTTCATCCCCACCGAGTCATTTTTAAAAAAAGAAAAAGATGATGCAGAAAACTTCCCAGAATGCCGCGGGAGCTGATCTGTTGTTTTGGTGGAGGTTCTGGCAGCCGTAATGCCGCAGCGTTTCCACTGGAATGCTGCAGCCTTTGTGCTGCAGCGGTTCGACTCGGCCAGCATCACCCCCCGCCGGCAGCGCAGTACAATGCGCTGCATTATGGCTCTGAAGGTTTGCTACTGTTTCCATAGCCTGTGACCCCTGAGCCGAGGCCAACCTAATGAAAAGGACGACACGGAAACAGTCAGTCAGTCCCAGGGTGATTATTACAGCTTCCTCCGCTCAGCGGCGGCTGGGAATTCAAAATTCACTCCAGCAAATTTTATTAGACTGAAATCTAATGAAATGAGTGCCATTAATTAGATAAAACAACCGGCGCATTTAATTGCTTAAGTTTACTTTCTTAAATATTAAAAACACTTTGAAATTGAATATATTGGCTAAAATTCAATAACGTACCATTCCTTTGCTTGATTGTTTGAAAATCTCTTCCCTTTCTGCTTCACGTATCAGTTCAGTGTAAAGCTGACCTGTTGGTTATTTTTGGATGAACCAGTTAATATTGTATAGCAAAATGTGCTAAATATGAGACGTTTCTATTTTACAGAAAGCTAAATTCGCCACTTGAGGAATTCTGGGTCGACCGTATTTACAGATAATGATAACGAATGTTTGTTTTTTTTTTTTGCATCTTGAATACAAAATGTAAGCATTTTTGTACAGTTTTGGTTTAATTTTTGCTATTTGTCCTTTCAGCCTGTGAGGCCTTACACTGCAGCTAGCGATTAATCGATTACCAAATTAGTTGTGGATTATTTCAATGATTGTTTAATCACAATTAATCTGAATAATCGTTCAGCCCTAAAAGAAATCGCATTAGACTTTTCTTTTGTCAGCACTTTAAGGCTAATGGGGATGCAGCTAAGGATTAGTAAACAATTGTTTTATCAACAATCGATTAATCAATTAATCGGATAAAAGAATTTACAGCAATGGATGCATCTACAGCAATAACGTTTCTGCTTCACTTCATATATTTTGGATTAAACAATTTGATAATTGAATATAAAGGGATTTTTTAAAATCGATTAATAACTTAGTTGACAATTATTTCAATTTTTGATTAATCACAATTAATTTGATTAATCGTTTCAGCTCTAAAAGCTAGTAAAGTTGTAGGTGGCAGAAAAAGAAGCAGAATTGTTAATTTCTTCTTTTTTCACTTGAGGATTTTGGATCCAGTAAATGTTAAAATCAGTTGGACTTCCAGATTCAGTGGAAAGCTGGAGTCACTGTTGGCGCGAACGGCGGGACGAAAAAGGAAAGAAGGGCTTATTTTAGGAGGTTTGTGCCTCTTTTCATCTCCCCTCTGACTGGAACAAATCATTTAGCTAATGGGATTAGTCCTCCCTCCTTCCCTCCCTCCCTCCCTTCCTTCCTTCCTCGCTTGTCTTCTTTCTTTCCTGAAAATCGTTCCTGAGTTCCTCTCTTCTTCTCTCCTGGATAAAAACCAAGTGGTTTTGTTCAATGAAAGGAGCTGGAGAGTGAAAACTGAATTAATGGGGAGTAAATGGAGGATTGGAGAGTTTCATTCACCCCTTCATTTGGCCTTTCATGTGAACTCGTTTAAAATCCGTTTTCTGTTTTTCCAACATCTAAACAAACTGCTAATCTCTATCTTCGCTGCCTTGTTATCTCAGAGAAACCAGGAAGAAATGATGCAGTTATGTGATAACAGCCTCCTTCTTTCTCACTCTATCCCTCACTCTGTCTTCCCTTCTTTTTAGCTTTCTATTGTTTGCTCTTCATTGTTTTACTTTCTTTTTTTGCTCCACCTTTTTTTGCTTTTTGTAACTTTCTTTCTTCTCCTCACTTCCTTTCTTTCCTCTTTCTTTCCTTGCTCTGGTTCTTCCCATTCCTCTTTTGCTCTTTTATTTTGCTCAGTCTTTCTTTCATTTTGCTCTCAATCATTCTCTTTCTTTTGCTATTCATTTTTCTGATTTGTTTGCTCTTTCTGCTCTTCCTTTCTTTTGCTCTTTTTCTTGTTTTTTCCATGTTTTTG
This sequence comes from Micropoecilia bifurca, assembly GCA_903067075.1. Taxonomy (NCBI): domain Eukaryota; kingdom Metazoa; phylum Chordata; class Actinopteri; order Cyprinodontiformes; family Poeciliidae; genus Micropoecilia; species Micropoecilia bifurca. The sequence continues at coordinate 976 of CAEGAF010040189.1, read as the reverse complement.
GAAGGACATTAATTGGAAGATGAATCTAGATTCTCTTTTTTTCCCCTAAAAGCCAAACAAACGTCCTGATCCGTTGTATCCTGGTTTCCTCGCTGAGGAACCAGAAAAACGACGCCGTTCTCCGGTTTACCGGGCCTGACGCTCGGCGTCTCTGGACCCTGTGAATCGGGCCGAATCGATGTCACCAGTTATAGGCGGGAGGGTCGTGACCTCTGCTCGATTAACAATGAGGCCAGCTGAGGCAGAGCCGGGGTCGGCCAGGGGTCAGCTGCTTGGCAGATGGACACAAATTCATTTTGAATTGCGTTGAAATCGTCTTTTAATGCGGAGCTGATGAAGAGAAACTGACTGTTTGTTAGTTGATTAAAAAACATTTAAGGAAAAGTTGATTTCTGGGTAATTACAGAGGCATAAACAGCTCAGAAAACAAACCTGTCCTCTGTGTCGGGATTATGAGAACGAGAAGAGGTTTTAGAAGATGTCAAGATTTAAACGTTGCAGTTTTACTGTTTGACCCAAAGGAGTTTTACGCTCAATATATTCCAATTTAATCATTTTTTCAAAACCCAGCTTTGTGTTTTCACAAATAAGTCTTAACATGATCAAACTGTGTTTAATTTTTATTCCAGTTTTTGTACAATTCGGGCCTTTTCTCTTAATTCCGGATAATTATAGAAAAATGACAAATGAGTTTGGCAAAAGTTTAATTTTTAATCTTGTTATATCAAAGACAAAATTGCAGGGATTCCTCTAGGGACTGAATGGATTTTTTTCATTGTGTTTATATTTAACATATTCAGCTCCTTATTTTTCAGATTGTAAAAAACAGTTTGACTTTCAGAGTTGATTTCTGGTTTCATTACTTATATTAATTCAGAAACATGTATGGGCATGCTTTTGAAGCTCTCGATTTACCGGTCGATCTACGTTCCCACCCTCATCTATGGTCATGAGCTTTGGGTCATGACCGAAAGAA
>CAEGAF010040188.1:0-33190 GCA_903067075.1 Micropoecilia bifurca | reverse complement strand
AAAGCAGTTGGGCACAATTTTGCAACACCAAAACCGTGAGTGAAACAATGACTAGTGCAGATGCTATATAAAGTACTTGACCAATTTTGTATTATTAGACATCCATATTTATAGCAAACGTTCAATACCAGACGGGTGGCAACATAACTATGGCGTCTATTCTATGCACCTTATAATGCGGTGCGCCTTATATATGGAAAAAGTTTTAAAATAGGCTGTTCATTGAAGGTGCGCCTTATAATCCGGTGCGCCTTATAGTGCGGAAAATACGGTAAATACCTCATCTGGCAATCAATTTAACAAACCCTTCATTAAATTGTTAAAATCTAAACTCACACTAGCTTATGCAGGCATTTAAATGTGTATTCAGTTATTTCATGTCTCCTGTTCCAGCAGGTTTATGATGAAATACTTGTCAAACTCACGTCTCACAGTTGAAGGTGGGGCTATGGGCTTATCGCTATGCCATGAAGCAGAAGTTAGCTTTTGTTTGCAGCTTCTGATTCAAAACAAAATGGCTAAAGGGCAATTCCACCTAATTTTACACTATACTGAGCATCTTTAATACGCCCTTGAATGTGATAGGCAAGTTTAACAGAAAACTATTTCATGATGATGCTGCAGGATCAGGAACTATGACTTAATTAAATACACATTTGGTTTGCATTTTAATGATTTCATGATATTTGTCAATATTTATTTAAACATTTGTTTACATCACATGGCACATTTAATTCATATTTTAAGGATGAGTTTGTTTTTCTTTATTTTGTCCCTTTTTATCCTCCATGAGCAACATCCTCTCCAAGAAATGTCTTTCAATAAATTGGCAAACTTACTGAAATAGTCAAAAATGCTATATTTTCTAGCTTACTAAAGGAAAAAAAATTTCACCTGACCTTTTTGTTTGAATATGTCTGAAGTGTGATATATTTCATTTTGCCAAGTTAATTATGGAATAGTTATCACAGTAGGCAGTCATGCACATATAGCAATTTGTGACAAAAGTATCTACTTACAGACGTGTCGCAGCCAACAACATGAAATCTGCATGGTGTTTTAAATTTACTGCAGAACTTAATATGGTCCACATACTGCAAAACAAAACAAAAATGAAAGAAGCCAATGGCGTAAAGAATGTCAGAGAGTTTGATCCCAAGCTCAGAGCAGAGAGAGGTTCATCAAACTGAAGAATGGAGGAGAGTGGAAACGGCCAGGATACCTTCTCACGGGGGATCTTTTTCTTCGCACAGCCCTCACAGATCATTGGGTACTTTGGGCAGATTTCATCATGAGCCTAAAATGACACTGAACATCAGTCCACAACATTTACTGTCAACTGTAATTTGACAAAATGAGTATTTCTTTTTAAAATGTCACATTCGAAATTCAAGTTTTACTTATTTGCCCTTAGCAAATGTTTATGAACAACAGCAGATGAAAAGTGTTGTTCATTCAAATTTTATATGGAGCCAAAAGAAAAGAGCTAAATATATTTGAAGCTGCACAAAATATGATGATAATATCTTTACTACATTATTAATATTTGCAACATTAACAACTGTAAGAACCACACTACCATTTTCTTCCGATTGGATGGAGTTTCAATGGAATAAATGGCAAAACTAAGTGTAAAATGAACTACGACTAATGATAATTGTCTATGGTTTATCTAAGATAGATCATTTACAATATGATCCATCACATACTCATTTGATGATATGACCAATATGATAGTTTGCCATAATTATGGCATATCCATGATTCTTCAAAACCATGACTAATCATGGTATTCATTATTCATGAATCCAAATCATGAATAAGTTCAGTGAAATGGTTTCAGGTTCCTGGCAGTCCAGTGTTTCTGAGGATGACCGTATTTGGTAACAGGTAAACACAAGCAGCGCATCATGAACCGTGTTTAGTTGTTTAATCCTCACCTTGATGTTCTTTAAGAGGAACGGCTCTTTGCAGTATTTGCAGTTCAGTGTCCTCTCTGGACACTCTCGCTCGTTGTGGCGCTCCTGTTCATTGGCTCTCATCAGCTCTTTACACGACGGACACATGATGATCATGAAGTCACAGTTGCACTCATGGTTCGCCTGCAGGGGCCCAAAAGCAGCAGTTTTCTTACCACTTCATTATTTCCTTCAAAAGTGCATCACATTTTATGCCTTTGATGTGCTCATGGATCCAAAATGGTGCAAGATCTTAGCTTTGTTGCATTTAACAAACAGGAAATAAAATATATTTTTTTCTATTTGACCACCAATCAGATCAGATCAAAAGCCTTTGCTTTACATTGAATTATCCAAATTCCTTATATTTGTAAACATATTATTTATGAGCTGGGTCTGATCATTTGAATGGATGATCAGATAAATCTATTTTTTTTTTAATGGACTAATCTGTCATAATCCTCAGTAACAGATGAAGTGTGTGGTTGGCCCCAGAGGGAAATAATGCTCTGGGATTTACCTCAAACTCTCTGACAGTTCCAGTCCATATGCATCCTTCATTAGGACAAACTGCTGCCAAGGCCTCCACCTCTCTCCGAGCTGCGTTGTCTGGGAACGCCTGGACAGGAGAAAACGGCTGTGTAGAGTTACAAACGCTCTGCATCGGTTTACCCATGGACACAACGCTGGGAGCTCACTTTTCTCCCCTGGCTCTAATTTCTTCAACACATATGAAGATAGACAGCAGAACCAGAGTTGCAGCTTCCGTTTTTTTTTATCGTGGAAACAATCACAGAGTACTCAAAAGGTTTTGTAGAACAGGATCCAAGACGAGCAGCACTGGATCGGAAACTTACAAAACACTCATATGTTTCTCTGTTGACTCGCAGGGGTTTTTTATTTTTATGGTTTTACAACCACATATATATTCTGCCTGCCATCAAGAAAATATGGGAAAAGTTCAACGCTAGTTCAACCTTACTACTGATCCTTTTTTTTATTTCACCTTTATTTAATCAGAATAAATACCCTTTGAGATTAAAAACCTCTTTTTGAACAGAGAAATGCCCAAAAGGTAGCAACAAATACAACACAGAAAAATTACACAGTTAAAAGAAAATGACAAGCTATAAAAATGTAAAAAAAAAATCAGCTTCCTGTTGTTGAATTTGGGCTCAAGAACTTTTAGTTTGGATGCAAAAGCACTAATTGAGATGAATTCAGTCAATCTCAACATTTCCTGAAGCAAGTTCCAAGAAGAGGGAGCAGAGTGAACAAAAGCCTTATTACCCAATTCAGTCCAAGCAGAAAGCAGCCGCAAATCATGTGAACGAGAAGTATAACACTCAACACTTCTCAGTGTGACTGCAGTACAAATATAGACCATCAGGAGTCTAGGTAATACCTTGTAAATAAAAGTTAACCAGTGGGATTCCCTAGCAAACTTTGTGATAGTGACACACCTGTGCAAGAGCTGAGCTTTGTGATACTAAAACTTAAATTGAGTCTGAAGTTGACCTGCTGTGGTAGAAATCTCAGGTAAGGACTAAATATCTGAAACATTACAGCAAACAAAAGGAATGTGCTTACACCACCAGGCTTGAGAATGGAGGTGGGCTCCTCAAACAAGTCCTCCTTGATGCATGCACTGCATTTCTGTGGTCCAGAACTAGGAGAGGGAAAATAGATAAACACACATCACTACAGTTTCATCTGCTTTTAACAATCTGTCAATACATCATACTATTTTCACAGGAGAATTACCAAAAAATATAAGAAATAAATGATAATAGAAAGTTGTTGTACTTTGACATGAAAAAACATTCATACCTGAAACCTTTTTAGATCGAAGGCCAGGACTTTTGATGAATTAATTTCATATATATATTTAATATATATATAAATATTTATATTTTTTTTTAACTTGTTAAAATCCTAATCAAATAATTCACTTTTTTTTTACAAAGTCTCTGACAGGAACCTCTGCATTTGCGCGTTTCTGGTACACATGTACAGCAGCATCGCAAACAGCAGTGATGGATGACTTTTTTTATTCTGCACGTAAGTGTTTTTGTCATTCAGCCAGTAACACTGTTTCATTTTAACATATTTAGCAACTCATCTCTTGTCAAGAAATCCTATTGGATCCGTCGATTAGAGGACTTGAGTAGTGAGTTTATTACACCGACTGACATTGACCCAGAATTAGGTACGTTTCTGTTTTTTGACCCAAAGGAGAACTAACTTGAGCATTGTTGTGTTTATATACTTTGATAGTTGTTATTACAAAGCTGTGACAGCATCTCAACTATATTTAATCACACACTGATAATTATTTGTTGACTTTGTTTTTTCCTTTAGGCGACTAAAGGATAGCAAAGAAAAAGGAAAAGTGCCATTTCCATCCTACACATGCGCACTTTCAGAATAGAAACCCGGTGATCTCATTCTCCTCAGCGCACCGTCACTCCAAAAAGAAAACCAATTAGATTATTTTTTAATTTATTATGTTCAATAACAGACATATAACGGTATCATTTGAAGTCCTACTGCCGATTTCTTTTCAAGATAAAAATGGAAGCAATATTTGTTAATTCTGGTTAGCGTAAATACGTTATTCCACATTTAAATAGACAGCCGAAACTCCATTCCAAAAATGCCGAATTTTAATCAGTGTAGTTGTATTTAAAGCTTTGGTGGAATTTAATTAATGGAATAAAAGAGTCGAACCTTCTGGTATATTCGGCATGCAAAGAGACTTGATAGTGATTTTATTTCCTTCACCTCGAGCCAAACTTTTCACATTTTCCACTTCCAAATTAGCCTCATCAATGAAAACACACAACCAGCTCATCACTCAGGTCCAGATTTTCTCTTGGCTCAGACAGTGTTTATGAATTAGCCGTATGCCATATCCCACCACTAAATCCCTTGATGTTATTCATTTTTAATCCTATACAGCGCTTCCCGCGATAACCGGTGGAGAAGAGTTAAAACGTGAATTATGTGAATGGAGCCTGGCGGTGGGCTCCACACACTCCAGCTAGCTCCCTAAACTAGCAGCCCCCCACACTCACCACTCACCTCACCAGCTTGTTGAAACAGAACGAACAGAAGCGGTGGCCGCACTGGGCCTGCAGGGGCCTCCGCAGGATTTTCTGACACGAGTTGCACAGATGCTTGTCCTCCAGGTTGTTGGCAAGAATTTTCTTTGGGAAGCCCGGCTTGTTGCCTTCCAGGGATGATGGTGGAGACGGCTCTTGTGCAGCCATTATTCCCCTTGAACAATATCGGGGGGCTCAGCGGGGTGTGTTCAAGACAACAAACACCGACTGGTGTAATTTTCGAAATAACCGCCAGCAGTGACTCATTGCTTTTTGGCAAATTTATTAAAACGTGTATACCTGCTTATGTTTACGAGCCCATAACGACGTCTGCCGCTCACGTGCACGGAGCAGTTTGAGTGAGACGGCAGTGACAGCTGAGGACGCGAGCCGGAGAGAGCAGGAGCATCAGGAAGCTCGCTGCGGTGGAGCGGACTGGGCTCCGCCGATTGGACCCGAGGAGAGGAGATCATATCGGAAGCGGTGTCAGTTCTGAGTCTTCAAAGTAAGGGCTGGTTGGACTGACCTGGTCGAGCCTGCGGGGAAACATGACTTGTTTCCCATGTATCATGAGCTGCTATTTGTTATTCAAATCTAACCTGTACAAAAACATAACACACCCTAGATTTTTGTTATTTAATAAACAGAAATGAATCCAAAATGCAACAACCATGTATGAAATACTTGTACACCCATCAGTAGTTTGTGCTCCAATCATGTCCCGTAGCTTTTCTATCTTATACAATTATGTTTGCAAACATCCATGTTAGATAGTTCCTTTAAGGTCCCACTGACACGTTTCTATCAGCCTATGGTCCAGACTTTGACTAGGCCATTGTAATTGCTCCTTGACAGGCCATTGTAATTGCTTCAATCTTATTTTTCAACTGAATGAAGAACAAACATGGTTATTTATTGTGGATTTGTGTCAGTGTTTGGGATGTTTGTCCATTTGATGACAAATTTTGTCCAAGTTTCAGCTATCAGGCTTCACATTTGTCTCCAGATTGTTTTGATGTTGCCTGATTTGAAGATACTCTGTAGATGTAGAACAAGCTGGAATCATCATGTTTTCAGCATGGTATTTGTGCTGATATGTATTTTTTATTTTAACCAATTTTGGTGCCCTTCATAAATACATTCTTGTTTGTTCCCTTTTGGTCAAGGACACTGTATTTGTGGTTGAAAGATATACTAATTCTTTTTCCAATTCTTTTTGTTTTGTGCTTGTCATTTTGTATCTGAATCATGTCCCTCCTCCATCATCCATTGTGTGTTACTAAGCATATCAGATTACTTGTAACTCTGTACCTGACCTGTACAGATTTACAGGTCAGGTAACTCTGTTAACTCTGTTACCTGACCTGTAATAGGTCAGGTAACAGAGGTCAGGTATCAAGGCAATTTTACCATTGCCTTGATATTTTGTTCTCATAAAATATGTTGTCATTGATCTTGTGCCTTTTTCTCAGTTTTATAAGTTCATGTAACAAATTTACCATCCTCCGTGTTTGACTGAATTTAGATCCGTCTTTACCACACTGTTGACAACTTCAGGCCAGTAGAGTCAATTAGGGTTAGGGGTTATTATCATGTCAGTTTAGTTGGAGGCACCTGTTGTCCTTTAAAATTCCCTGGAAACAGCAAAGATGTGTTTATTTTTCCATGCAGCTTTTTCATTTTGGTTATTATCCCATTTAGGATTAGTACAACTGTTGAAACTATGATAACTACACTGCAAATTTCAGCAGCAAGAAGTCTTGGCATTTATTGCCTAGACTCTATGCCCTCATATGAAAATTAAGTCAACAAAATAGCCACAAACACACTTACAAACTATTTTTATATCACTGTCTCTTTTAAGAAAACAATGACAATTTTAAAGTATAAATGTTCATAGTCTCATCAGCCAAAATAATAAAAAAAATTCACTTTTTTTTAACCTCCTTGAAAATGCCCACTTTCCCGTTTTCAGCTAACATGACAGAAGCTCATTTTGAACTTCTGGTTTATTTTTGCACTTGTGGGTCGTCAGGCAGAAGATCTGAGCTTTATTCACCTTGTTCTGTGAGGTTTCTGTTCCATTGTGTTCTTGTTAAAAAAGGTTTTCAATGGCAACATTTCAGCTAGAACTTTATTTTAATTTTGCTTTTTATTCTCCCTTCAGTCTTAGAACAGATGTATTTTTCATAGCCATACATTTGTACTTACTCTCTTACTGTCACAACATTTACATCCAGAGGTAGTTACATTTACTCATTTACTTGATAAACTTGTTGAAAACATTGTACTCTTAGTAGTAGTTTTAATGCTGTACTTTTTTACCTTTACTTGAGTAATATTACTATATATAATCACTACTCTTACTTGAGTAAAATCTCTGCTCACTTTACCCACCATGAATAACTTTGCTGAATGAAGAACAAACATGGTTCAGCCACGAATATTCCAGACACAGACTTAGAGTTATGTTAAAGAGAGATCTCTTTTACACAAGCTTGTTGTTTTAATGTTTAATAACATAAACTGATTACTGGGCCTGGGTTCAGCATCACATTCTCTATTGTGATACTGATGTACTAGAGCCACCAGTGAAACTTCAACCAATAAAATCCCTAAATATTTTTTTCTGTTCTAACTATTCATAACTGTCCTTGTTTTTGTTGCAAGCGAAACTAACAAGGGAAATATAGTAATGCACCCAAAACCTAATTTCCCGCCAAAACCTCCAAACACTGACTCCACTAACCTCCATTTAGATAGACAACCATCTACTATCAAATTTAAGCAAACGTGCTGAAGGAGCGTTAGTGTCTCTGTGTTCACCTGGAAAACACAGTGGACTGGAGACACAATAGCAGTCTAGGCAAAGGGACAGACCAAGACTGTCTTCAGTCAGAGGTTTCTTCAGATTTAGAGCTAAACGGACCTCTACAGAAGATTCTCCCCATTGTTTTATCCGTAATGACTCATAAGAAGTTTAGATAAAGACATTTTAATTTAGGATTAAAATTGTACCAGTGAGCTAAATTGAACAGTAAATAAAACAAAAATAATTGCAGTACATTAATTAAATAACCGAGTTAAATGAAAACAATTCAGTTTAATATTGTATTCTTATGAACTTCAGTTCTGCCTAATGTTTTGTAAGTGTAAACTTAAAATATCTAACTTTTATTTTGAAGGTCCTATCGGACATTGCAGAGTTTTGCGATAAACTTGGTGTCAGCTCTGCGTGGCCGCTGTCTTTGCGAAGGAATGTGGCTGCTTTGCCTGCATCGGGATGGATGTCTGACAGATGTTTTGAGAAAAAGATGCAGGTTCCCCTCCTCATTACAAAGCAGTGAGTATTAATGGCGACGCAGCGGAACTGAGGGCAGCTGCTGTTATGGAGCCGCGAGCTAGAAACGCTAAGCTAATAATACAGCGGCTGGAAGAGCTAGCTAAAACTGAGCTGGGGGATAACGTTACCTCCTTTATCTAGGGTAACAGCAGGTAGTAACCTTGACTATATCGTCTCATTTTGAAGCCAGTAATGTACGTAGTATATATATTTGGGTTATATAACCATAAGTGTATAATTAGCAGAGTACTCACTTAACGGAGCGAAGTGAATATTACAGCTAATGCTAACTGAACGACGGTGAAAATAGGAAACTGAATAATGGCCAAGAAGTGTGTTAATATCATATCATTCAATGCTGGTTAAAATTGACTTGGTGTGTCTTTAAAATAAACGGAGACGAATACTGTACTAATTTGGTTACTTGTTATGATCGAGATAGGATGTTTTCTGGACATTGTGTCCTCTCCATTACTTATATGAAATGGAGATAAACAAAGAATCGCAACTGTAAGCTTATTGTGTCTTAAATTGTAATATTTAATGATCGGTTAACGAGCCGCCTGCTGTCACTGGAGCCGCTGTGAAGAGGGTCAGCTGATCTCATCATCTTACCCGGTTCAGCCTCTTTGTGTGACAGAAGTCACACAAAGCACTGGCTTCTGGCTAACATACAGCAAAAATATATCGATTTATGGGACGTTTATTTGCTTTTTTAAATCTTCTAAAATGTTTTAGATGCAAAAAAGATTGATGCAAACAATCTAGATGAATGAATGAAAGGCCATGATGTAATTTTTGCGAAGTTGCAGCTACACATCCAGGCATTTAAGCTCTATCCTCCTGACCACTGACACAGAAAATGTTTTTCATTGTGATTTCCTCTGGTACTAGATGGGTTGTGTAGTTGAAAAGAAAGGAAACACTAAGGCTGCATGATGCAGAAAGTGTGGAGTGTTTATACTGTGGAACATTCCCACTAAGTTGCTTTAGTATATTGGTCACTAAATATATTCCAGCTGTGTGGATCAAGGACAACAAAAGCAGTCCATACATCTGGGCAAATATTTGGATGCAGAGTTTCAGTACAGAACAACTGAAGCTATAAAGTATTGCATACAGGCCGTCCATTGTGATTGTATAATTACAAACACGCTGATACTGTAGTGATGGTTACCATTCAGTATAGGTGCAGGTCTTGCACATGAACATTGATTTGATGTATGACTGAATGTCTTCACTTGACTCCCAGATTATTTAAATCTGACCTCCAATATTCAAAGCCACGGATTCTTTACCAATACTTTTATTGGTAAATGAAAATTAAGCCAAAATGGAAAAATACATAAAACCTTAGAATGCATGTTCCGTTTAAGCTTCATGATTTGTTTTACTTGAGTTGCAGGTGAAGTAATTATAGATTATGCATCTCCTATGATTTTTAAAAATAGAAATTGGGGTCCCAGTTTGATTTTTACTGTGAATTTTCTCTTACCATAGGATCAAAATTCTACATGCAGGCTGAAATATATGCATGTACTCCGCTAAAACATTTAGTAAGTGGTACTGAGGTGCTAGAATTTCATAAACTTAAAGGCCAACATCTGTTAACTTCTTTGTGATCATGATTGACCACAGCTTGTAGTTTCTCTTTGGAGACAAAGAGATTTGTTTGACTCCCTTGATTAGCCCAGGAACATGTTCAATGTTTGACAATGAAAATGATAGTTTTACATCAGCTGGAACAGTATTTTGAGTCATTTCTGAACAACTCCTGAACAACTGGTTCAAACAGCTGTAGGTGAAGTGATGTTGTTGTTTCACCACGATGACAAAGATCCAAACTATCCATCTTGGATGAATGGAAATAATTTAGGATGTTCAGGAGAAACTCAAAGGGTCCAGTCTAGAAAACTACCCCCATTTAAATGACCCTTGACATTGCTGAAAGGACGCATGGTCAAATGTCCATTCAGACATATATAGACATACAAGTGTGTCTATATATTTGAACCTTTTATTTTGGTCTGATGTACAATTGAGACACCTTTATGCCTAGATCTTTATTTTTCTAAAGCATTGCAGTAATCTGTTGCTCTAAGCAACCTATCAGCTCCTGAAAGATTGAAAACTCTGGAAAAAAACATCTGATGGACAAATAAGGTTTGGTTTGTCTTTATTTTTGTTCTTTTTTTTCTAATCACAGATGACGATGTTCTTGATCCCCACCACTGATGACCAAGAAGGAACATCCAGTCAGTTTTAACAGAAGTCAAACTTGATCCATAATAATTAGTTGGACCTCTTTCTAAACATGGAGCCCTAACTTCTCAGCCATAAGGACACCATTCTACACGGCTCCTTCTGTTCTCACAAAAGGAATCTCATTAAGTGGCGTCTCAGTGTTTTCACCTCCCTCTACGCCTCCGGAGACCTCAGAAATGTTTTCGGCTTTGAAGAAGCTGGTGGGATCTGAGCCGGGGCAGCTCCGGGACAAAACCATTCCAGCAGGACTGCAGTCCATGAACCAAAGTTTGCAAAGGCGCTTCGCCAAAGGGGTGCAATATAACAGTAAGACGAATGTGTCAAATATGTGAGCAAAGTTTGAATCTTTGCCAAATCTGTGGTACAAATACCATGACTTGTTTTTTTTTTTCTTCCACTTAAGTGAAAATAGTCATCCGAGGAGACAGAAATACTGGAAAGAGTACTTTATGGCACCGACTGCAGGGGAAGAAGTTTGTGGAGGACTACATTCCCACTCAGGAGATCCAGGTCACAAGTATTCACTGGAATTACAAAAGTAAGTCACATCTCCTCTGACAATCATAGATGGTTTTTACCTCCAGAATGCTGCCTATTGCTACCTTCCTGTTGGGATGAATTTTTGACATCTGCTGTTTGTGCCTGGTGCTTAATTCCAGTGGCTCCATATCAAGGTAAAACATGTCAACAGGTCATCTAAGCTAACAACCATTTAGAGAATGTTAGTTTCTTCCTTACCCAGGATAGATTTTCCCTCTCCACTGCTTATTGTTTCAGGTAGAGATCCTTCACAGAAACATGGGACACTACTCACAACAAGTTTGGGTTGTTTGGCTTACAGGTGAAATTTAGAAAAGGTTAACAGAATAATGATATCTTATGATGAAGATGGGTCATTTCAGTAGAAGCAGCAGTGATCTCATCTCGATGTATTGAAGCAACAACCATCATCAGCAGCTGTGTTTCCATTGCAAATGCGTGCTAAACTTTGTTGATTTTTTTGCTATTCAAAGAAAACTCCACAATTTTGCTATTGTGGATTTTACATTAACAAAGTAATGCAATTAAAATCCCATGTGAATAAGTTTGTTCATATAAGTCATTAAAAAACATGGACTTCCCTCATTCTTGTTATGCAAATTAAGTGTTTCGCAAAATCTGATCATTTTTGTTCAAGCTGACAAACCACCTCATCCTGGCACAATTTATTTATTTTTTTAAATGTGAAGGGTTTTTTTAAAGTAATTTTTGTTATTCCAACTTGTGCAAATGTATGGTAAATGGGAACACAGCTGCTGGTGGGTGCACCATAGCAAAACCTGCCAGGGTCTCTATAACATGCCATGTGACATTGAGCATCAGTTCCATCTTGATGACGACATCTCCTGTTCTTTACAAGTTGACTTATTGTCTGCTGGGTCGTGGCCAATGTCACAACAGCAGGATGACGAGAACTCTATAAATACCAGTTAACCTATTGGTCATTTCATGGATCAAACACCTGTTGTGAATTGTGTGTTAAGCTCCTCATTAGAGAACAGCAAGTTGTGCAAAAAGTACTGAAGCTTTGAACAGCTGGACATGGGCACTAAAAGTTTAGAGAACCTGGAATTTTTAGGTTCAACCTGGAGTTCACTCCTGACTTTTTGTGAGTAGTGCTTGTTTCTCTGAGTTTTTAATGTAAAAGAAATGTATGGACAACCCTGACCATCCTCTTCATAAGATTGTCATAGAAAAACAGTGTCTTCAGTCAGAGGCTTGTTCAGGTTTGTTGTTATACAGACTGCTACATACTGAAAGATTGAAATTTGAAAAAAAAAAAAAAAACCTTGATGGACAAAAAAGATTTGGTTTATCTTTCCTACACACAGCCACCACCATCTACAATAAGTCTTTGGTTAAATGATTTACACATACATATTTGATTTCTAATTTGGATCAATAAAGTACTGTTGAATAGAATTTAAAAGCTGTGACCTGTCCATTTCTCCAGAGCTCTAATGAGCAGCAGCAGTAAAATCGTTGTTTTCTACCATGACCACTCATGAATTATTTATATTAGGATCAGTGGCAATGACTTACCCCTAGTCACTAACTCAGGAATGTACTAATAAAAAGAAACCTAAATAAGACGCATCACATTTTAAGCTGTCTTGTGCTTTTTATTTTAGCACTTAGCCTGGTTAAGGCTAAGTGCTAATACTAACTGAACAGCAGTCTGTATTCTCTAGAGGCTGATGGTCTGTTCATTTATGTATTAGACATGTCCCTGCTCCAGCATAGTTAGTTCATATTAAAGTCACCTAAACCCCGTGTTTCTGTAATCCCTTCCTTAGTTCCTTACACCAATGCTAATGAATCCAATCTTTGTTTTGTGCTCAGCCACTGATGACGTGGTCAAGGTGGAGGTGTGGGACGTGGTGGACAAAGGTAAGTGTTGACATCAGCTCAGAGGCTTTTTTTGACTAAGGGAACTCAGCTATGAGATGTTGATGTTTTATTGAATCGTGCTCAGTGTGCTGGTTCGTTTCTGTCCTCAATCTTGATTGTGTCTTTCTTACACCTCTCTTGCACTCATCTCAGGGCAAAAATACCCTCTTCCTGAAGGTGGAGGTGAGCGTGACTGTAATGCATAGAGACCCGTGTGTGCTTAGGGTGTGCCCTGGCTCCTCCCACTTTAATCTGAAAGTCCGTAAAGTCGAGCTTTTGCTGTGCTCAGGACTGCTGTGTTAGTTTTTCTTCTGCCATGTAGAGGCTGAACATCCGCTGTGTGTGAGCCCTGGCTTGATGCTAAGGCTAGTGTGAGCAGGGAGCTTTTCACAGAGAAAAGCGGATGAATTGCTGTGCTTGCTTTAGTCACGTTGAAACACTTGCAAGCTAACAGATGGCAGAACACTTTAAAGCCTTATGTTGACTTTTCTCTCTTATTGTCTTAACTTGTGTCTTGTTCTTTCAGGAAAAGGCAAACGGCGCGGAGACAACTTGAAACTGGAGAATGAGCCACAAGAGGTGATTATCACACGGCTGTCATGTGGTCAGGCTCACTAGCAGGATGTGTGATTGCTAAAATGTTCGAAATGTTTTGTTGCAGTCAGACGAGGTGGCCCTGGATGCAGAGTTCCTGGATGTGTACAAGAACTGCAATGGTGTCATCATGATGTTTGACATAACAAAGCAGTGGTGAGCCACCATAGTCGGAGAACTTTCATGCAACTCTCTGCAGGGACAGAAATGGTTCTACTGTATTTGAATCATGTGAAGGTCTGAAGTATTAAAGCTGCAGTACGTAAATTTGATAAGAAATGTACATATTTGCTAATACTGTCACCATGTTGTAACAGCTTGGTATGAGACAGATGATCTGTGAAAAAATCCAGTTCCTTTGCCTTCTTTCAGTGCTAACTTGAAACAACCAATCAGAGCCAGGAGGTGGGTGGTAACGTCTGTGTAGTGCTGCTCATGCCTTCCCTTTCCCCTCTGCTATGCTGCAGCTAGAACAGCCTGTCATGAATGCTCAGGTTAGCGGCATGGCCACCGATGGCAATGGATAAACAGTTTCCCTGTAACTCCAAGTTGTTTTTCTGCCATTAACACATTGAACAGCGAGTACACGAGGATGATTGATAGCGCTAAGACCCTCCTCCTGGCTCTGTTAGTTTTTGGTCTGGAGCAGTGCATCCAAGCTTGAGTAATTTATATATTGCAGATTTTTGGTTTGACTAATTATAAAATCATTCCTATGTCAAAAACATTCAGTGTGTTCATGTTTGTATTCACATTTATGGCAAAAAGTTTTTATGACTCTTTTCAGGGCAAAATTCTCCAGGTCAAGTTTGATTAATCTGAATATTTTAGATTTTTCGCTAAAATAAGATAATTAGCCAGTTGTATTATTCTCACAGTTCTTATCAATAATGCTTAGATTGTCCATCACCCATTAATTCATATTGTGTCAAAGAAAAAGCAAAGTCACATTTTCAGGTTTTCTCTTACTGCTGCTTACTTTGGTTTCCATTGCTGATTAGTCACAATATGTTTTCAGTACCTCACAAGTTTCCTAAAGAACCTAACATACAAATTTAGTAAAAATAATTCAGTTATTTAATTAAATGATATAACTTCAGGAAACAATAAAGCACAAAGATGAATATGTTAGGCTGCTGTATCTGGTCCAAACTAAATAAAATCATTCTGACAAGTGAGTCCCAAGCTTAGTGTTAGTCAGGGTTTGTTTTTTTCTTGCTCTCACCTGCTAAATAATGTTTATCTGTGATTCTGTAAATTTCAGGACTTTCAATTACATCCTGAGAGAACTGCCTAAAGTACCCACCCATGTGCCGGTGTGTGTTCTGGGAAACCACAGGGACATGGGGGAACATCGCGTCATTCTCCCCGATGATATAAGAGACTTTATTGCAGGACTAAACAGGTAGTTTTCCTGTCGCAACATTTCAGGTAGGAACTATGCTGAGAAGCTGTTTTGAGACCTGGAAAACCTCAATCGCTTGATTAAAGAAGACTTATGAAGCAAAATTCACATTTTGCATGTTTTTATACTTACATTTGGATCTCGGCTGCTTCTCAAAATGACTGGGTGTCTTAAAAAACATTCAATCTTTTTTTAAGAATAACTTAATATTTTTTGGGGTTTGGAAAATTAGCCATTTTGTAAACATTCCAATTAAGTCACAATCAGCTAGCACTGCAGTGTTACCTAGCAACCCCGTCTAAGCACATCCCATCACCTAGCTACCTAGAAGTTCCAGCACGTTCAATCAGCTGGTTTTGCTGCTGTTTGCTGGTCCAAATAACTGGCCAGCAGCCGGTTAATTTGATTTAAGAAGCCTTAAAACGGCTGATTCCGAAAAGCACTCCAGGGTCTAAGAGATTGACCCAGAATCCTTGCTGGCATCTCTGTGCTGGCAGGACAGAGATGACACAATAACAGTCTGAATGAACTCTAAAATCTATTGGATGAATAACTTGTTTTTTACAGACCAATGGGATCATCCTACATCCACTATGCTGAGTCCTCTATGAAGAATGGATTTGGGTTGAAGTATCTGCACAGGTTTTTCAACATCCCCTTCCTACAGCTGCAGGTTAGCTTTTAGCATTTTCCCAACAATAGTTGGATTAGTCAACTTTAGAAGGATTCAATCAATAAGATATGATCTATAACTATGTTTGATCGTTTACATTTAAATAAATGTGTGTGCAGAGAGAAACCCTCCTGAGACAACTGGAGACCAACCAGCTGGACATGGATGCCACCCTGGAGGAGCTAACTGTCCAGCAGGAGACTGAAGACCAGAACTATGAGATGTATGGTGGTTTCTTTCTCTTTTGATTGTGCATTGAGGAGCAGAGCCACTAGGGGGAGCTGTTTCCTCTCTGAGGGTTAGGGATAAAAGTGTGGTCCTGACACTGAATGTTGCTGTGGTTGATAGCAGCACAACTGTTCCACCTGGAACATCTGATGCTGATGTTTAAATGTTGTTGATATGGATGGAGATCTTTGTGATGGATCATGCACAGTGAAAATATTATTATTTTTTGTCTGTTTTAGAAACAAAAAAGAGAAAGCTTAAGATTTTTTTTGGTAATGTCAGACAACACATACAAAAGTTGCCTTGACAAGTCTTTTTTTTTTTTTTTCTCATGAATTTTTTTGTATGAACTTTCCAGCTTCTTGGAGAACTTGGAGTCTCGCAGTAAAGGGTACGCCTCCCCTGGTCCAGCCAACGGTCAGAGCCCCTCCTCTGGCTCCCAGTCCCCCATCGTCCCTCCCAGCGGTGCTTCCACTGGCAGCTCCAGCCCCAGCACTCCACAGCCTCCACTACCCTCCCAGATGCTCCCTCAGTCTCCGTCTGTCTCTGCGTCCTCCCCTGCACCCCCCACAGCTGTGGCTAGTGGGGCGACTTCCCCCACGGCTGAGGCGAAGCTTCCGCTCCAATCACCTGAACACCAGCAACCATCAGCTGTGCCTGGGGGCTCAGGCCCCCAGAAACGCGGTTTCATCTCCCGCTGGTTTGGATCATCTCCTGCTGTTGACGCCCCTGCTGCTGCACCTGGTGAGCAAAGTTACCCAGATTTGCTTATTCAGCATTAATACTCTACTCAGCCACTCCTCACTAAAGCAGTGGATCATTCCTGGACTGGACCTGCTTAAACCTCACAGGGACAAGTCCAAACTGACTAGACTGGCTGTTCCACCTGTGAAAATTTGTACAAACAACTAGTAGTAATGAACAGACAGCTGGTTCTTATTTTTTTATGTTCTCCACCATTCAGCTCCTTCAGACTAGCAGCAGCAGCAATTTGCAAACATCTGGTGGACTGCTCATCTGCTGAGCTCATTATAGGAACTACTACTCAGTACAACGCTTCTAGTATTTTAGCATACATTTTGTGAGTTGCACACATAGCATGACACTGGCATGCAGCTCTAGGTCTGCTGGGCCTGGAGCAGCACTATGATGGTGACGAGGAGGTGAGGTGAGCAGCTGTGTGCGCTGCCCTGATTAACTGTAATATCTAGAAAAACAATTTACATTGGGCTTTATTAATGCTGAAATAAAACATTGTCAGGTATTTATTTATTACTGTCTTCCACAATGGCCTAACAAGAAAATCCTCCTATACATGGTTTAATTCCACAAAAGCTCGGTTCACAGACTATTCCACCATAAGGGCCAAAATAACTGAATCTTTTAGTGTTATAGGAAAATAACATATATTTCTATCTAGATAAGCCCGGGTCATAACTGTCATATGTAGCTATACAGACTCAGGACAGCAGATGTTCAGATCAGACACAATCATATTGGCCAATATGCTGAAGGTCGGAGTGATAGAGGCGCAACTGAGGAGGAAAAAAAACAGGTTGATATTCTAATCATTTTTCCAACATTATACAGCCTTAATAATAATAATAATAATAATCAGTCTCATGCAATTCACCATTAACACATCTATTTTCCTTTCATGTAGTATAATATAAGTAATTATACACTCATTAGTTGAATCTGTTTCAGTGAAATTAGGAGACATTATCCACAGATAGAGAAAAATAACATTGATTTACAAACTGAATTAAGGTACTCGTGTATTAATGAAATTACTATATATTTGCACTCAATACTCATTGAAAATGATAAGAATAAGCAGAATTAATCAAAATAAGGATGCACAACAAAGAATAATCTACTGAAGGAACATCCAGCAGTCACACTGAGATTACTGACTAATATTCATTGTTATCAAATTTACATGAAACCTTATTTTTAATTTGATTTCCAGCTTATCTAACAGGAAGTCCTAAAGGAAAGGCTTTGACAATCTCTCTTGCACATCCGAGCCTATCTAGTTCTGACATGGTGACAGAAAATTTTGAAGTTTTTCACAATTTTCTAATTTGCTGAGATCTACCTGCATATTAAGTTACCTTTAAAGTGTAATATTTTACATTCAAATGAGATGTTTGTCATAGCAAAGGAGAGGAGCATCTCTGATGAGATAAAGGGACATAGAAGTAGTGGTTTCTATTTTATGACCGAATATTGTTTACATTTTGCTTAAAAATGTCATGTCAGATTCATAGCCATGGAAGAACAGAATATTCACATCACTGCTGATTGAGAATATAACATTTATTTATTTTCAGATATTTCATGACAAGACCTGACCTAATATGATTCTGTTTCAAAACAGATCTTTTAAATAACCGTTTTTTTTTGTTTTTTTTACAAAACATTTGTAAACATAAGATTTGTTCCATCTCACTTTATCATACCTTACTCACATTTTCATATCCTAACATATTCTAACAGATTATGATTCAGTCCTGTAAAGGTCAAACCTACATGTTTCCTGTTAGATTGCACATCACTTTTAGAACCTAATTGCCTTGAAATATAATATAATGCTAGATTGGATTTTATTTGACAACAGATCTCTATATAAACCTACCTTATTTCTGTTTTAAAATCCTGATATGAATGGATTTAGCCATAAATGAAAGGAGCCTAGTAATTGGTCATGAGATTTCAGACTTAGCAGTTAGAAAATGCAGAGCATTCCTAAGAATCAAAGGCCTTACTGAAGTTGGAATGTCATGTGATTTTTTTTTTTCAGCTTTGTTGAGGCTTTTTTCTAGATGAGGAAATATTGTGATGGGAACTTTTGAACACTGGGACAAACTGAAGTGCAGCTCATGTTCTTGATTGTCCCAATGTCTTCCTCAGAAGACCCTCCTGCCCCCGTGTGTCCCACTAAGGTGCAGAGTGTGGATGATTTTGTGCCAGATGAAAGGCTGGACAAGAGTTTTCTGGAAGACAGCGTCCCCTCCAAGAGCAAGGTGCCCCAACCCGCCCCGGCTGCAGCTGTGGACAGCGACAGGTGAGAAGCTCACTGGCTTTAAATCGACTTACCCCGGTTGTCTCGGATTAAACGCTATTGCCTCACACAAACTCGTATAAAAGAAAATTCCCATTTTTAAAAGGCAAAAAAAACATGTACCTAATGAATTCCAAAGCAGTGGTCTATAGTCCAGAATTTACAGTAATCAGATTTTACTTAAATGTCAGCGGCATGCATACATCTTTGAAGGGCAGACAGTTTATACTGTAAACCGCTCATTTAGTTGTTTATGAGATTATATTTTATTAAAATCCATAATGCTATCTGCTCCTACTGGTAAAATCAGGTAAATGACACTGTTGTTTTAAACAAGATTCTGATCATGTTTTGATTGGCTGCTGCTCTCCATGAGCCCGCCCCTAGCTCCTGGTGTCAGCTGGTCTTTCCTGTGGTCCAACAGTGAAGTGTCTTTGGTCAGCAGCTACAACTTGGACGGCAACACAAAGACAACACAAAGACCTGGTGCTAAGTTAGCACTAGCTAACTTAGAGTGTTAGCTAGTTAGTGTTGAGTGTTTTTTTTAGAAGAAAAACACTCGAAGGATTTGTCATTTTATTATGAAAAGCTTTGACTTGCTGGTTCCAGGTTAACTTGAATCAACATTTATAAGCAACATTCATAGCATTTTGTGTAGTTTTCCATTTGTGGTCCATTCCTACTTGGAGCAGGAGGGATGTCACACCATGTGTGGCAGAGCAACTGATATTAAGCAGGGTTTTTAACATTCTAAAATAAAACCCCAAAGTATTTTTCTTCATTTGAATCTATTTTAGCACCACACTAGTAATTAGCATAGCTGATATCTTGGTGTATCTTTGCTGTATGGGTTCTGGCTCTGCTAGATATTTCTTTATATTCTAAGGAAGTCCCTTCATTTCCTCTTGTGTGTTGGAGGTAAGCAGATCTGATGCATCACTGTGGTAACTATGGCAATGTTTTTTCCATTTCAGCGCCTCTTATGTGCCTCTGCAGGGCTCAATTTTGGGGAAAAGTCTTGTCTTCTTTAGAAAATTAAAGTTCATTAGGCTTTGAGGGAATGAACTTGCATTATTGTATTACTTGAAAATTGTCTCAAAACAACAATATTATTGATTAATTACTGGGACAATTTATCTTTCAGGTCAGGCCTACGTACATCAGTTGTATAAGCACACTTTATCCTTAAGTTAAAACCTACTTAACTCGCTTAACTTATTACTATTAGTTTTGATTTATCAAACTCTGAGTTAAGGCCGTATGTTAAAGCAAAGAACAAACCTTCACATTTCAGTGAGATCTAGTAACACTATAGCTTCTATCTAACTTTCATATGACGAACAAACACTTGTCTGGGTCAACATCTCTGCTCCGTCCCCATAATGACTGTGTTTGTTCGGATTGCAGCTTGTAATGGAGGCATTGAATGAAATCATCACTTCTTGAACATAATGTGAAAGAAGGTTTGTCCTGTCGTAACACAGTGATGGAGAAAACCGAGGAAACCCGATGGTCTCCGGCTTCCAGGATGAGCTGGACCCAGACGACAGCGAGCCCAGCCTGCCCCAGGTGAAGGCCCGGCCCCACAGTAAGGACATCTCTCTGACCAGCGATGAGGAGGAGGCTGAGCAGGGGGCCCCCACAGTCACACAGGACCAGGACTGGGACAGTGAACCTGATCTGAAAGCGTAAGTTGTTTTTCAATAACTCAGCAGAAACTTGAATTTAACCACACAATTTCTTCAAATACAGAAATCTTTATTATCAGACGTAGACCAATTCCACCACAGATAATAGCTAATACCATTTAATAATGACTAGAGACTAGGGGTTGAACGACTACATAATTTTTAAGGTCGACTACATCGTGATAATAGTCGAGTCGATGTCGACTAGTCGCGATGATGTCATAGTGACGTAATCTCAAAATTCTTCAAAACTACTTGGAGGCTTTATGAGCTATTTTCACGGTGAATATTAACCCCTACACCCTTTTCCCGCTTTTACTAAGTCTATTATGCAGAATTAAAAGAGCAATAAACAGATAATTCTTCGTGAGCAGCGGAGAAAAGTTCGTTGCACAAAGTCGGGTCTGGCTTTTTTTTCCAAACACCGGCTGATACTGATGATCTCTGGATAGCTGCTCGTATAGGAGTCAGATTATCACACTGACCATAACGGAGCTTTTGGATCATGACAAATCAAACTTATTATGAACGGATCCTGTTTGGTTACAGTTGAATTCAACAAAACTTCCTGCTGCTCCTCCGCCCGATGCGCATCAGGAGGTTCTGCTGACTCAGCAGCAGCTCTGAACCGACATCCAGATGGTGGCAGAGATCGACTCTATCAGACCCTCAGGATGAAGCTTGGACTTAGTTTCCAGCTGTTGTCAAACCATATTTTTGTAATAGCGTAAAGCTGCCAGGTTAGAAGCTTCAGTACGCAGGGTGACGCTGATCAGTTAGGGGTAGTTGAGGGATAAAAAAAAAACCCTGACATCATACCACATTGTCGCACGTTACTCCGGTAGTCTTTGTTTTTTTTAAGGATTTTTTCGCAACTAGTTTATTTGACAGCAATCTGATAGTAAGGGGTCAGAGAGCGGAGAGGCCTGATGGGTCCGGCGAGACGGGAGTCTGACTCCTGACCACCGCGGGCTAAAGCCTCTATTTGCGGGGCGCCGCGCTAACCACCGCGCCGCGCAACGCCTCTATTGCGGGAGCCTATCCTGTAATTTACAGTTTCTCTTTGTTAAATTATTTACATTTTCATACAATTTGAGCCTTCTGGTGAACTCACCTGGTCCATCTTCTTTCATTTCCTTGGAAAAATATGTTGTGTCACGTGATTGCGACTAGTCGACTGGCCAAGAAAAAAGTCATTGCACAGAAAAGAATCGACTAGTCGATTAGTCGACAAGTCGGTGCAACCCGTACTAGAGACAGATCTTCACTAAATAATATATGGTTGAGTTGTAGCCAGAATGTGGAAATGTTCAACACAGTAAATGATTACAAGATTTATTTTTAAGCTGCTACTTTGATGAAGAGCTCTTTATTTAACATAGATCTATGTACTAATTATGGGCATAATTATGTTCTTGTATAAACAGTATATTCCATAAAACACTAAAAAGACATCTCTAGGAGTTTCTTTGACATCCACTTTCATTTCAAGATGGAAACTGCAGCCCTTGCAGTGTTGCAGAAGGGTTTGTTATCAAGGAACATGTTACACACAAAAAAGAAAAACACTGAGACGTTTGAGTGGCCAGCACAAAAAATTCATTTGCGCCTCTGGTTGTGACGGTTTGCTATTCAGCAGATAATCTGCATAAAGGTGGATCTCCTCCACCTCCTCTTTGAGCTACTGTCTGAGAAATCTACCAATCTGATCAAAAACAACCAATCAGAGCCATAAGGAGGGTCTTAGTGCTGTCAGTCAACCTCATGTATTCCCTGCTAAATGTGCTCTTGGTCAAGAAACACCTTACATTCATGTACCATCATCGGTGGTCATGCTAACTAGCCTTAGCATTGATGACAGCCAGGATCACCTAGTGATATGACTGGGTGAAGGCAGAGGAGCTTGATTTTTTTTTTTTTTTTTTTTTTCCTCAACCGGCTATCTCATACTATATCTAAAAAAAACATTTTTTTTCATCGTTACATACTCTTAAATCAGCTTTAAGAGTTGATTTGAAAACACACAACAGGATCTGTACATCTTTTGGCAATGACTTCTTAACTGTATGTAACCTTGACGATACCTGATAACGCAGATAAAACATGGGAATAATAGGAAAAAAAACAACACTCATACAGATATGACTAGGACATCTGGCTTAGACTTTAACCAGCTCAGAACAGAGAAGAAGTAAATATAGTTAAACGTCTAATTTTTCATTTGAACTAACAGAATTTCATTCATACGCTTGTATTTTTCTTTCAGGCCAGTTATTCAGCTCACAAAACCAAAGGTTTCTTCTCAAGTTCCTGAGCTCCAAGTCCAGACCACAGCACCAATCTCCCTGACCCTTACTCCAGCAGCGGCGCCGCCGGCTCGACAGCAGGCCCGGAAAAAAGGAAGCACACCCAGAGCAGAGGACTCAGATACAGACCCTGAAGCTCCCGCGGCCCAGCAGATGCTCTCTTTTGTTATGGATGATCCAGACTTTGAGTCAGAAGCATCAGACACTCCAAAAATCGCAAAGGTCAGCAAAAGCAAATTCACAAAAACAGAGTTTAATTCATCTACACCGAAGGTCTGCAGCCCTCAGTCCAGCTAAATGAAACTTGCTTAGAGCCACAAATTTTACGTGAAGAAAACTTTCTTCTGAGAAATACCCACCAAAGAATTACAATTTTAACCTCTATTCTTAAAATTAATTTTCTTCCAAGATGTCTATTTGTGTGTATATATATATATATATATATCTTTTTATTCACATACATATATAAACATTTTCAACATAGCGGCAAGAAACATTTATCTGCAATAAATTGTACTTAGAATTTAAGTGTCATTCTGTTATATAAATAATTCAATTTATTTATTGAGAGATAGAAAAACTATTGTTTCTTCAAATAATTTTTGATTTATCATACTTATACATTCCTATTAATAATGTTTGAAAACCCCTGAAAACTTAAATGACTCTTAATTTCCCAGTAACATTAATTGTTTGACTGTTTTGTTTTTGCACAGGACACCTTTCCGGTCAGAGACGAGCTTCTGTCCGACCTCTCTGATGAGGACACGCAGTTATCCAAGGTTCTGGTTCCGCTGAAGCCCACTGTGATTTCCTTCAAACCCAAGGATGATGCTGACCTGTTTGGCCTGGGGATCCAAGAAGAACCTCGAGCAGCAAAGGACAGCAGTGAGGACCAGGAAGGCAAGTCAGGACACAGCTGCGCAGTTTGTTTCGCTGTCATTTCACTGATCTTTTTTCCATCGCTTAGCATCTGTCAGAATGCTGAGACCTGAGCTGACAAAATGCTGTTGTTACTTAATTTTTTTTACTCTATCATTTCTTCATCACCAATACCAGCACCAATTGTTTAGGATTACCTACTTGATGACAGTGCCATTATAACCAGTAAGATCAGGTTTACATGGTCTGCACTAGCATTGTGGTCGTATAGCACGAGTCACTCACCAGTGACATTTATGACACTCTGCTCCATCCTGATTGTCCTGACAGTCGCCGCATTTTCATTACAAAAGTGTGCAAAACATTTTAGATATTTAGATATCCTACTGATATTGAAAAAACACTATTTCAAAATTGCTGTTTTGATTAAATCAGAAATTGGATTAAAATCACACATGAATGAATTTGTTCTTCCAAAAAATAATTAGAAATCATGACAGTGATGGATGTAAACAGTTAAATAAGATACATTCATACTTCAGCCTTGAAACTAGCGCCAATCAGAAGAGACAATTCCACCTTATTCAGGCTTAGAGCAACAAGCCCCTCCTCCTCCTACTTGAAGTGGCTATGTATGCAGCGTTTTGGGGAAATTGTAGTGAGTGATTTTACAGAAGTGTTATGGATTCAATACGTTGAAACAACACAACTTTTTATGAACTGTGTGATTAGGCCTGTCACCATAAGAGCATTTTTGCAGGATAAAGTATCAAAATTGATTGTGATTAACAATAATAATTTCATTTTGAGAACATTCAACTGATATAGCCCTAATGGAACATTAATGCAAATACTTAAAAGAATTTGTACATAGAAACAGATCAGCACTGGTTGTTATAGAAACCAGTGATTCTCTCAGATCTTTTCACCACCATGTTGATGGCGTGTCGACGACAGGAAGTGCTAGACAGCAGTTGAAATATGGATGAGCAGTGTAGGTGTTTCAGGCAGTCGCCCCAAATAACTGGAGACGCATTTAGTACCTGGACTAAAATGTTTGTACCAGAAGCAAACAGGAATTTTTATTAAACATGTTTTTGACTTCAGATGTGCTTCATCTATCATCCAATATCATCCAATCTTCTGATGTATGTGTTGTCCTCTTTTAGAAAAAGAAAGCAAGCAATCCAAAGAGAAGAAGAAAAAGAAGAAGAAAAGCAAGGAGGTACGGGTTTTATAATAAAGTACAGATTATCTAATGTATATCTGAGTTCATCCTCACACATCCAGCTGTACTTTTGATTGTCAACACTAGTGGCTGTCAATATTGTGTGACTAAAATTATTGTTGCTCTGGAGGAGGTATAAAATCACAGTAAGCAATAAATATTTCCTCCAGGTTTCACACCAACCCATCCAGACAGACTTTGTTTCAACTAAATTTAATTCAGTGAAAAATACTTGAGTGCTGATGCTGCGCGCTGTAACACAGCAGAGCTGATTACGACAGGTTTCTGTCATATGGAGGAGGACCCTCCAGCTCTGTGGCCATTTCTTGTAATATAGCTAATTTCTGAAGTTTCCACCTGTGTCTTCTGCTGTTTTTGATATAATACGACAGACTGGAATATGTTAAAGTCATCAGAGGAATCAAGCAAGGTAATCCTCAGTGTGCTGCTTGCTTTGGCTGGTCGACAGATCTCAGGTTCCCCGTTCCGATCCAGAGAAGACGGTTCCACCTTCCTCCGCCTCCCTTTCTGCACATCTGGGATCTGTGGCTGTAGTTCAGGCATAAATTGAACTTTTCAGATGCCATTAAGATGCTCACTGTTATTAAAAGAAGTTCACGCTGCTATGGCTACATAACAGCTTCACAGCATCCAAACCCAGAAAAATATGTCTAACAAGAAAATATAGGAAGAAAGGTCAAAGAATCTGCCTAATTTTTAGATGACTAAAGAGATCATGCATCATATTTTACATATTCATGATGTATCCTCGACATTTTTCAGCCTAAGTTTTAAAGTTCTGTTTTGGTATCGGACATTATGCTGATGATGCTGATCTTTATTTATAAATCGACCTTGATGAAGCTAGTTTCTGAAGCTACCAGCTTTTGGATGTTGGTTGGGATAAGGATTAGAAAGAATTGTCATCTTTATATTGTTAAAGACTTATTTATATTTTTGTAAATGTCATGCCTTATATACAGGAGGAGGAGAAGAGCAAGAAGAAACACAAACACAAGAAAAAGGAAAAAGACGAAGTGGCAGCGGTAGATGATAAGGAGAAAAAGAAGAAGAAATCTCGCTCCAAGAAAGCGGAGGTGGACGAGTTGGAGGACTTTCTGGGTGGAGGCACCGGCTCCGTCAAAAGAGACGATGGGGATTATGAAGAGCTATAAAAGCTGCTGCTTGTTTGAATCCCAGCAACAGCAAAGTCTATGGTCTGTTATAAAAACAAAAAAGAATCTAAACTAAAAGGTTACCTTGTGTATCCATAAAACAGCGTTACAAGCCATACCCTCCACTGAAACCCACCAACCACAGCAGGATCTGGAAACATGGGAGTTTCACTCCCAGCTCTCATTTCCACTCAACCAATAAGAATCCCCAGGTGGAGTCAGGTGTACTGTAATGAATCTTATGACTGGTATGAAGACAGGCGAGCTCTTTGTACTTCTTTGATTCCAGCTTTTGTTTGCTTTGATACTCTGTGATGCAGCTAATTAGCTGCTGTAAATAGGATCATGATTTCCTCTGAATGTTTGTACGGCTGGTGTAGTGCTTGTGAGCATGCTCAAAGTGATGACTGACTCCTTAAAGACTCCATCGTGTCCTTTTCTTTTTTTTTTTTCTTCTGACTTAGTTAGTTTCAGTGGGAAATATCAGATTAAACATTGGTTTAATGACTATCTTCATTGGGGAGAGTTTTGCACTTTGTCTTTGTCTCCACTAAGCTGTTCTTTCATCACTGCTAATATTCTGCAGAAATTTATCAAATCTTTTTTTTTTAAATTTCACATGAAGCCATATCAGTTATCTGTAGGCTTTTGTTTTGTGCTGATTATGGTCATAATTAACCAACCTTCCACCCACCAGAAGAATAAGAGCTGTAAACTAGTCACTAGGGCTGCACCGATAAATCGACCAGCCGATAAATTGGTCCCAATCTCCGTCATTTTGGGAGATCAGTGATCGGTCAGTGCTTACATGTGAAGCTGATCATTTCCACTGATCCTCAAGACCTAATTAGCCACTGTCCTGTTCTGTTCTTTGAGAGCGGTTTGGCTGATAGACCCGCCCACCAGGTGACATCTGCACATTCAGTTTATAGTGACCCCAATGTTACCAACTGAAGGACTTTCTTGCTACATTTGGCAACATTTCAAGGAAAGAAATCGATATCAACCTACATCAGAATCAGATGGTCAGGCTTTTTAAAAACTAGTAATTTTTACTAATCACACTATCATGGTCAGAAAACAAATAATGTGCTACAAGTGAAGATAAAAGCCCATTGATATTGAGTTGAGTCTAAACCCAGGATGAGGTTCATTGTGTTTCATTCCTCCGTTGTTCTCTGCGTTTGCCTTAAGCAGGGTCACCGCTGAGGGAAAGACAAGCAGCCGCCCCCATCAAGTGTTCTTACGGTCAACCATGTAGTTCAGTCTGCTTTAAATGTCCCAGGATGTCCTCCATCCTGGAAGCCTGTCATCAGATTGGAGTGAATCTTTACATTTGTTTTTGGTTGTAGAAGGATTGACATGAATATTCCTCTGTAATTGTACTATGTCCAGGTTTTCTTTTTGTTGTTCTGTTGTGTCCTTTATTTATTGTTTTGTTGCAAAAATATCTTGGTTTCTCCTGGTGTGGTTTTGTGTGTCCAGACTGTCCAGTCAGACCCATCATTCAGCTCTCTGAATGGCTCAGAGTTCGTCTACTTCTATGACCTTTCACCTATAACACAGTTAGCTGTTTAAACTGCTTTTTAAAGCTGCAGTATGTAACTTTTAGAAAAGGTTGCATACAAATTTGTTGAAACCATCACAATGCTGTGACAGTATAGTAGTATTAGACAATCTGAAAAGATGGATCTCCTCTGTCTTCTCCCAGCGCTAACCAGAAACAACCAATCAGAACCAGGAGGAGGGTCTTAACGCTGTCAATCACTCTGTGCTGTATAGCATATCCTGTTGTGAATGCTCAGGCTAGTTTGTACAGCCACCAATGACGGCAGATAAACAGTTTTTCTGTAATCGTGAGTTCTTTCGCCGTCATTAGCACATGTGGTTGATTGACAGCGCTAAGCCCCTCCTCCTGACTCTGATTGTTTTAGGTCAGGAGTGGTGCATTTCTTCAGATGGCAACAGTAGCTTAGAGAGAAGGTGGATGAGATCCATCCTTCAGATTCTCTCATAACAAACTGTCACAAAATGGCAGCAGTTTTAACAAATATATTTAAAACATTCCTTCTAAAAGTAACATACTGCAGCTTTAAGGAGAGAAACCAGAGCTGCTTTAGTCCCCACATGGTGTCATTCTGTCTGAAAGCCTCAGCTCACCTGCTTCTAATAGATGGAGAAAACGCATCACATCCCGTACCGATGTGTAGTTTTACATCTGATGGATATCAGCTCTTTATCTCACACACACACAGAGAACGGTTCCAATTAGCTGGTTTACAAAAATCTGTTTTATTCCAAAGGTGACACTATGCAGCATTATCCTGAATACTGTGTGCTTTTTTCATCTCTTGTTTGAGGATAAATGCTGATAAAAGTTTCAAGCAAAGTATGAGACTTAAATGTACAGCAAGAAAAGAATGTATAAAGTAAATA
Source organism: Micropoecilia bifurca (assembly GCA_903067075.1). Taxonomy (NCBI): domain Eukaryota; kingdom Metazoa; phylum Chordata; class Actinopteri; order Cyprinodontiformes; family Poeciliidae; genus Micropoecilia; species Micropoecilia bifurca. The sequence goes on along the minus strand of CAEGAF010040188.1, from coordinate 4,408 downwards.
TATAGATATATATATATGTGAGGAGCTTCATTCCAAAATCATGTACACTCTTTTGGAAACAGTCCTGCTGAAATCCAGAGACTTTTTTCTATGTTATCTTCTGTTTACTAAAGTAATAACATTCCTCAGAATGATATGCACTTTAGGAAGCTGGTTTCATTAGGCTGTTTATCCAAAACGTTTTGGGATGAAATTCTTCATTTATTTTTCACTCCATGACATGTTCCATCTTTACACTATGTGTGAGTTTGCCTATGTTTGGTTTGTCCAATAAATGCAAACATTTCTTCATAAAGAAAGAAATTGTGGATTTTTTTTTGTCTCTTTTTTTGTGGTGTTGGTAGAAAATGTGTCGAGTGATGGCGTTAAATCACTGATGAATTCCTCTCATTCTGAGAATCTGGACTCTCATAGACGGGGTCAGCGAGCGCTGCGCCCGCCGCTGTGTCATCATATGGCTCATCCTGCTTCTGAGGAAGGAAAAGAGAAAACTAAATCCCAAGATTTTAGGATTCTATGACTCTAGAATGCTACGTGAGAAACGAGCAGTCGCTTACCTTACAGCACTGGTTTGCTTTCACTGTGAAGAGAAATAACTTTATTTGATCAAAATCATTTATTCTTATTATAAAGCACATTGCATGCAACTAAATGACACTGTTTGACTGGAATCCTCCAATGAATACTTGGAAAAACCCGAAAAAAGGAAAAGAAATGAGACATTAGATAACTCCAGTGTTTTAAAGTCCATAATCTTGATGATAGTTTTTAATAACAGCTGACAGCTTCTAATTGTATGAACGTCTGGCTACTGTGAAACCAGAGCAGGAAAGAGTACAAAAACAATGTACCCAAGTAAAAGTTTGATCAAATTTAAAGTTACCAGTGTAAAATGTTACTCCAAAATAAAAGGTACGTCATTAAAATTATACTTTGAAGTAAAAGTAGCTTTTTCATGAGCAAAAGACAATTCTGCCTGAGGATTTCAGAAAGGAAATAAGAACATACAGGTCTCAAGATGTTTAATTAAAGAAGCACCTCTATAAATAAAAGGTGCTTTTATTTTTAAAGGTCTCATTTACTGCTCTTATATTTAAACTAAAAGTTTTAGAGGTTGATTCTGTGACAGGGAGCTGCTGTTTATAGCGTAACATTTTCATTATTGATGCGTCTTGCACAGGACTCCCTTGAAAAAGACATGACGTTTTTTATCCTGGTAAAATAAAGGTTAAAAGCACAAAGTACAGACAAGTTGTTCTTGGTTACAGTAGTACAGGTGAATGTAACTAGTTACTTTCCACCGCTGAGTGAACCACATTATCGGTAAAGTAAAAAGATAAAAACCAGGAACAGCTTACTTGTGGTGCAAATATGAGCACATATGGTTGCTACGGGCAGCAGAGGCAGCAGCATCCAGCGAGTAAAACTCCAGATGAAAGCAGCTGAGGCTGCAGTGAAGGCAAATCAATGGAGATCAGTGGTCATATTTCATCAACTTATGCATCATCAATAAAGGAAAAGTGGGTATAAATCTGCCACAGTCACTTTATGCTTGTGTTTTGGTACTTTCATGCTTATTTAAGAACTTCTTTAATCTCTATGGCAACTGTTCAGTTGTACAAAATGGCTGGGTGGACCTAACTCTGCCTTCAAGGTACAGCTCCTCCTCAGTTTCCAATTTTCAGAGCTTCCGCCTCACAGAGCAGCTCTCCCACTCAGCTCCTTCAGACTAGCCAGCAGCAATTAGCAAACACCTGGTGGATCTATATGTGACTGATCCGTAAGGGCTGATCTATTCAGTCCAATTCTATGCTTTGTGCGAGACGATGCTTTTCTATATATTTTACATTATATTTAGAACTTTCTGAACCACTTGAAAGAAGGTTTGTTGCAGTTAATCTTTCTATGTTTGACCAAGTTAGTCAACCTATTGTTTTCATTAGTTTCATTTTCTTTATCATTTATGTTACATTTACTGTTCTACTGACTGAAGAGATTACAGTTGGTTTTACATGTTTGATCGACCTTCTGAAGCTGTTTGTGTGTTGCAAACAGCTGGTGCAAAGTTACCAAAAACATGTGTAAATCACTACATGTATGTCTGTGTTTTAAAAAAAGAAAAACGTCTAAAGTCAGTTCAGCTGTTTTTCGGTATCAGCTCAGTAACGATATCAGTATCAGTGTCGAAAGTGAAAAAAATTGATTGGTTCATCCCAAGTTAGCAGGCCTTTAAAATTGATCATTACAGTGAACTAACTGGAAGCTATTTGTCACCAGATTGTCGCCTACAGCAACTAAAACAGTTGCTCCATCATAGTTGGGCTTTCATTGGCTGTCAAGACGCTGTTTTTACTTACAGCTATGAAAATATCCTTCAGCCAGCTTGATGATGGTGTCGTTTCTGCTCAGTAGGCCGCACCAGTACAGCCCCCCTGTGTAGTTTGGCTCCAGCAGCTCCACGGTGAAGGAGTGCAGGTCCTGGGTCACCCTCAGCTTGCCTCCATCAGCCAACTGGGAGCTGTTGCTGAAGGTGAGGCCCATGCAGCATTCTGCAGAGCTCTGCCGGCACCAGACCCGCAGCAGGTTCTGCTGCTGGGCTTCATAGGGACATGTGAGCCTCTGCCAGAACACTGCTTCATTCCCACCTGCATGAACATTTGGAAATATACCAAACCAAAACAACTTGACCATGTAAAAAGGCTTTAGAATTCCCTAAACTAAATTTTTATTTACCTAAAAGAGCAGAAAGTGGTTTGGACAACAAAATGAATGAATGAATGAAGAAGTTTTATACTCTCTTCAAGCTGTTTCAGTCAGAAATGTAGCACAGCAGAGACGCATGAAGTTCTGCAGTTGAACTAGCATTAACTCATCAGATTGAGATTTAAATCAGAATCACATATTTTTGGAGACTTACCTATTGCCAAAAGGAACACCAGGATTAAAGAATGCATATTCCAAACACCGAGCAAAGCTGCACTTACATCGAATAAAATAAAAAGGCAATGTTTACCGGAAGAGGAGGCTTAAAAAAATGTGCCTAAGCTTCAGGAAATGTCTAACCACACTGAGGTTCCTATTTATACATGCTGATTGGGTGATTACTGCAACACAGCTACAAGTCTCAGTAGATTTTCTCTTGTGGGGGGGGGGGGGGGGGGGGGGGGGGGGGGGGGGGGGGGGGGGGGGGGGGGGGGNACTGCAACCACGCTACACTTCCCAGTAGATTTTTTATTTGCCCCCCCCCCCTTTTTTTAAAAAAAAAAAAAAAAAGCTCTTTTCTTTTTTGCACAAATTTGGAATGAGACGTCCTAATTTTCAATGGGCATTCTTTTCCATTCTTTTCTTTGCTTGTTCATCTTAACAAATCATTTGTTTCATGTGGTTTAAGCTTTTGCATATCAGTTTACGTCTGTAAGCAGTTTAGATTTTTTCATGAATTAATATAAATAAATCTCCAATTATATATCAACTGATTGAATTTAATTACATACACATTTTTTTAAACTTTGTATTAAAGCCAGACTATTTCAGTTCAAATCCCATTTGGATTGGGATGATATGAAATATGTTACATTAGGATAATCAAACTGTAATTAACCTCCTAATCGATTTTTTTTCTTTTTTTTTTTACTGGATTCTTAACCCCACATTATTTACAGTGAATGTACAATTAAGACAAAACGTCTTTCTAAGGCAAGGGTTAGCCTTTTCAATCCAGAGCCATTTTTGGCCCTGGGTCAGCTAAATGAAATGTGTCTAAAACTGCAAAACCTGAAAGACATATAAATAGTTTTGTTTGTTTTTTTAAAAGTCAGAGTTTGTTCTATTTTTGTGTTATCTTGTTATCTAAAAGTAATCGTTTTATTACATTTACCCTTAAAACAAGTTATTTATCATTTATAAACGAAGTTTTTCTTTTAATAGTGCCATTCTGAAGATAATACATGTAAATACATGTGACCACAGAACTACAGTTAACAGATCCCTGTACTAGAAAATGGATTAAGCAGATAATCCATTTCAGTTAGATTGGCATGCGACACGAACAGCAGCGTATGAGGGGCCGTTTAGGACAAAATCTAGGTTTTGTCTCTCAGACACTACAAAAAACTCACGCACACTCAAAAAATACTCAAATTGCTCGCATTCACACGTTTGACGCGCATTCACATAATGTTCGTCTCTCACTCACAACGTTTAACTCACATTCACACAACCTTCGCCTCTCGCGCGCACACTGTAACAATATGGCAAGCCGTTTTAACATAAATTCGGTTTCGTCTGACTATCCTTAATTATATTCCAGATATCTAAAAATGTATTTTAATTAGGTAAAATTACATTTTGACTATCCGTAATGGTAATTTAAGATATCTGTATTTACATTCTGACTAGTAAGAATAAT
>CAEGAF010040181.1:0-14945 GCA_903067075.1 Micropoecilia bifurca | reverse complement strand
ATAAAATCTGGTTATCATGGTTCTTCTACATCGTACCAACAGAGGGTGACACAACACAAAAAGAACCTCATAGTTTGTCTCTTAAATTAATTACACCCTATTTATACAAAATTTGCAGTTCTTATTTACCTAAAACAGAAAGGCATAATATAATTTAATATCAGAAAACGATAAAGAAAACTTCTAAAAGTCTTTTCAAACAGTGTAAGTCAGGGGTGTCCAAAGTGTGGCCTGGGGGCCATTTGTGGCCCTTGGACTGTTATTTTGTGGGCCACAATTGCAATTCAGGAATGATGCATATTTGTTCACTGAATATTTTACTTTCAATCAAGGTGAAATTATTAGAGACATAATTTTCCAACAATGTTCTCTTTACAATCTAGCTTGTACTATAATAAGAACCTGGCCTCTACATGGACTTTTACTGAAAAAGTAAAAGATAATTTATTAGAATTGGCTAAATAAAGCCAGCATTTTAAAAGTTACTCACATCCAGTTCAACCAAACTCAAAAGAATTTGAAACCTATCAATCAAGTTTGTTTGTATAGAATATTTTATTAACCAGGCAATTTGACATGTATTGATTATTGTATTAGTTCTTTTGTCAGAAATGTTCTTCAGGTGATAGAAGGCTGACTTTGTCAACTGTATTTATGTGACTCTGAAGGTTCAGGTCCATCACTACACCCAGATTCCACAGCTGAAAGTTCAAAGATAATAACTTCAGTTTTGTCTCTGTTCAGCTGGAGAAAGTGATGTCAGTCTCTCTTGCTCAGAAGACAAAAGTCAGGCACTTTTATTTGCTTGATCTTGTTTATTTTTTTCTTGGCTTATGATGTTTGACTACAATTTTGCCCCATGTGACAAAAGATTTGGACACACCTGGTGTCTGGTTTCAGCTGTGAAATCCACAAGTTTTCAAGTCCATGAGATGGCAGAGTTTTGTCTGTAGACATCGCTAATCCATTCTTTGAACCATTCTTTGAATTGTTCTTTGAACCGATTCATGGACCGTCAGTAGTACCAGGTATTGTGGAACTGGCTAAATCTGTTCCATCATTGGCTTTTTGTCCTCCCATCTCTCCCTGTTGCTATCAGAAATGCTGAGTTGACCCTCTTTTTTCCAAAGGCCCCAGCTCTGCGCTCACCCTCCCAACCAGAACAGTTTGCGGCATCCTATTATTCCACATAGTTGTTTTTACATCCTGGCTGAACTTCCCTGTGTGAGAGGATCATATATGTGTGTCTGCAAGGACACCAGGGGCATAACCTAACAAATGTGTGGGGTCAATTGGTAAGGATTTCTCTCTCTTCCGTTCTTTGTGTGAACGTAGGAACTAAGTTGTGTACTGACTTGACAGATGGAAGTGATGGAGATGAAATGCGACTTCTTCTAACCAGCTGGCTAAATCTGGATTTTGTTGAAGTGTATTCCGTTCCGTTTTAGCACTTAGATAAGCAAATTTTAATATTAGACAAATATTACTTGAGGTGACACGTAAAAGCAGTTTTCAAATAATTTTTTATATTTAGGCCACACCAACGTGGAGAAAGTGATTGACCTCCATATCTACTGATTGCTTGTTCTTGTCTTTTAGAGACCATTGGAAACATTTGTACCTTTTTTATTGGGTAATTGTTTGAGTTCAGCCAAATTGGAAGGTTTTTAAGCATGAATCTCTGTTTTAAGATGACTTTATGCTGAGGTGGATTTGCTATTTTGCTACAGATTATTGTCCTGCTGCGTTACTTAATGTGCTTCAGGTTAAAGTCACAAATTAATTAATAGTTTTTTGAATCAACAAGTCATCCTGGTTATCCCATTCACATTAAAATGGTTGAGTGTCGACATTATATTTTTCTAATTTGCTATGTTAGGTTGTAAAATGTAACTTTCAGAAAGTTATTATTTTTTCAAAGACTTTGGGACAATCAAGTTCTCCTCACCAATGGTTGCCATGTTTCTCATTTGCATAGAAATGCATTTTTAGCACTTTATGACTTTGTTTCTCTTCTGCTTTTGTTTGATTATTTTCTCAATCGCAGTCTGATGTGTTGCTTTAGAAATATTTTAGTCAACTTTGTGTTGTCAAAGAAGTTCTACTAAAGTTATTTATTCATCTAAAGCTGCCCAGTTGTAGATAGGAAAACTACACCTAAAAATTAGACCAATCAAACTTAGACCAAAATTAGACCAATCAAACTTAATCAATAAGTGGGCAATTATATTTCTACAGAGGTCTGGTAGCTTTTTTGAAACTCACAAATGTATTTATAGTTGGAAAGTGCTACTAAAACGACAAAATGAAGAAAATTCAACTGTAAAAGGTTGGAATTATGAATCAGTGAGTTGCTGAACTTGATCCTTTTGTTCAGATTGTCAAATAAGAAGGTGGACTAGAAAAAGGGACTGAAGCAAAACTGAATATTCACAAGAAGAAGACAAAACTTAATTTAAAATGGTTTTCTTCAGGAAAACAAATGACCAATTTGTGAGAAGAAGAAGGTTTCAGGGAGATAGTTTGATGAGGTTTACACAGGAGTCAAAGAAAGGGAGGGAGTGAGTGAGGGTAGCAGGTTCAGCGACACAAACAATGTTCCTCTCGCTACATTTAACATCAAGCCCAGCAGGCGACAACAATGGCGTCAGCAAGGCCCTTCCATCTCTAAACATTGCCAGATTTCTCTTTGGCTGTTTTCAGTGTGCATTACAATAAAAGGGAGGTTTTTCTGTTTTTTATTGTGCTCAGCAGGTAACAACTCTTGCAAATACAAAGGTTGCGGCTGCAGCAACTTGGCAACCAGCTGCCAGTAAAGTGCAGTGCTTTGAAAAAGCGTTTCCGATTGCTTTTGTATTTGCTTCCTTATCATATTTTAGATAATCAAGTGCATTTTAATGTTACATTCAGATGACCTAACTTAATACATTTTGGTTCCTTAAATTGTTATTTTCAAATAACAATTTCCAATGCAGTTTAATCCATTGTTGAAAATTATTACCTCCTACAGCCAATAAAAGTTCTTAAATTAGCAGCGACCACAAAGCTTTGGCTAAAGTTACCGGTGAGTTTTTTTTACATGGCTTTTCAGAAATTGTGACCCTCAAAACTTTTTGTATTTCGCCACTTTGACAGACTTTAGAGCATCTAAATCATTTTGAAGTAATTACTTTGTCCACTCCAAACCTTTTGTGCATTTTTTGGGCTTGCTGATGCTTTAGATGATTTTTCTCAGCGCTTGAGAAAAATGTCCAATATTCACTTTCATTCAAGTGTAATTTAATATATGACTCATGTCCTGTTTTATGTTTATCCTGTGAATTTTTTTTATGTCCAGTTCTATGTATTTAAGTATTTTATTTTTATAATTTAGTTTGATGTGGTTGACTGTTTGTAATTCAGCTTGAAAAGAGCTTTACAAATATAATGTATTATTATTACCCTTTTCCCAAAACTTTTTTCCTCTTCCTAATAGTTTTAGAAAAATATTTTACTGGCTCTCAGCTGGATGGTTTGTCATTACATTTTGCCATAAAACTAAAATTCAGCATATCAGAACAGAACAATGGTGAAATGAGCCTTTATGTTCTGTCTGGATGTATACTTGTTTTTCTGTTTTTGCCCAGTCTCTTTCTGTTGAATCAAAACTGACTTCAGTCGGGGTAAATGAGGCTTCCAGTGCTTGAATGTTGCTACAAATGGATTGAAACCTCCTGGAAAAGTTGCTGGAGCCATTATGGAGTTATTCTGGGAAGGTTTCACGGCTCCATTTTCATCTTTGTTTGGCCAGATTGGCTCACATTTTGGTTCCTGAAATCTTAGAAATGTCTTTGTGGCGTTTCCTAGAGTGATTCGGACTGTCTTCTTGTTATCATCTAGCCTATGTTGTTAGACAGATTATTGTTTGCACAGGTTTGGTAATAATCCTGTGTGGTTGGTGAAACTGGTCTAAAAAATTACAACTTATGATCTTAGAAGGTGGCAGATATGTTTCCACATAGTACCAGATTAGTTTGGAAAGCTTTATTCTTCAAAAACTGTAAAAAGAAAAAAAATAAATATATATATTAGCTTATTAATTGTAAACATTGGTCAACTTTCCTGGTGTTAAAGAGTACATTCTCTCTGCAATGAAAGATATTCACATATTTAAAAAAGCTAAAAGAAGAGAAAGGCAAATACATAAGAGCATATATTTTTTTAAACTTAATTTCTGATAGACCACTCAGAAATTTAATTGAATACCTCTATGACAAACAAGTGGATGAAACCTGTAGAAGTGCCAACAAATGTTATTAAATGTATTTGGATGATGTTGGGAAATCTGAATGTGCACAAAAAGTTCAAAAATAATTTACTTTTCTTCCTTGCTGGAAGAGCAGATACCTTTATGTATGAGTGAAAATATGAAAACTATAGTGAATTACTTTTCAGAATACATACAACTGGACATGATTATATTGTTGCTGTATTAAAAAGTTGTCTTATAAATTGCTTGGATGTGGATTTAAGTATTAGATACGAGTGATGGCCTGTGATTTCTTGTTCCGTCAGGTTTCCCAAAGGGACTCTACTGAGAAGCTGGCTCACCAAGTCACGGCCCAGATTGCTGCTGCTGATTGCAGGGTTGAAGAGGCCCCAGGTGACCCTCATGAGGAGGAAAAGGATGAAGCGCACAAAAGTAGCAAAGGCCACGTAAGCGGTAAATATGATTTATGTTGCATGATGAAACGCAGAAGTCCATACTAACAAATATATCCACAAGCTAAAAAAAAAAACATGGCTAAAAAGAGGGAAACATGCCCAACTTTACAATTTCTTTTTGGACTTGCTTAATTCTTTTCTGTTTATAGATACATTTATTTCTGCAGTAAAGTTAAATCAAATGTAAATATATATTTGGAATTTTATGATTAATTTGTTGTACCTTATTTCTGTCAAATTAGCATTGATAGCATTCATGACAGATTACATGGAACCCTCCACACTTATTTACATGAAAGATTTGCACTTTATTGCATGAGCGTTATCTAACATTGAAGACATGTTTGTGCACATTTGTTGTTCATAGGACTATTATATCATGTCAACAAATACCTTCTTTTGTTTGTTTGATTTGTTTTGTATTTGTTTTTACTAAATGAGCACAATACTTAGAAAAAAGACACCCCAGATTTAGTTTACTTGCCACCAGAAGATTCAGATTTGATTGGACTCTAATAGAAACGTAAGCAGGCCAGTAAACCACAGACAGGAATGCACAGCTGGATTATTTCAAGAATTTGTCCTTGGAATGTAACTCAAAATTATCCACAGAAATGACTGGAAAATTCACAGATTCTCTGAATTTTTTTTCACTTTGGGCAAAACTAAAATGTTATCAAGAAAACGCAGCTGGGAAACTAGAAAAACTTTAGTAAAATTGTAGTTGACAAGCTGTTGGCTGATGTTTGCTAAGCAGCCAATCCAGGAGCCCCATTTGTTTTCCTCGGTGCTGATTGGCTGAACCCCTAATGATGATGCTGGCTTTTCTGGTAGTGCCAAGTTGGTTTCTACGATGTGTGATAATGTATATTACAGTAGGTTTAATGTTTGAAATAGGTAGTTTTAAGCGTTTTTAGAGCAATTATCAAGGGTTCGCTGATTTCAGCTATTAGTGGGTTATTGTAGATTCTTAATCCGGTAAAACCCCGGGATCCAGTATATTCTGCTCTGAATTTATTCAGTGGTTTCATTGAGGAACAGCTGCATGCACACAATAAAAATGCCAGTGTTGAATTAACACCCAATAGTGTCTATATGTGTCCAATTCAACTGGTGTTAAATTCAACACTACAGAGTGTTACTTTAACATTTACAACAGTGCTGGTGTTAAAATATATTAAAAGTAACACCAGTGTAGTGTTGATCACAAAACATAATGTGGTGTTAAAAANTGGAAAATATTCAAAACAATACACAGAAATGGAAAGTTTAACTTTTCTTAAACCCATTTCAGTATATAGACCAATGTTAATTTGACAAAAAAATGGGTGTCAATTTTTAACACTTTCAAAAGTGTTACTTTAACACCTGCTGACTTTCACACATATAGACACTGTTGGGTGTTAATTCAACACTGGCATTTTTACTGTGCACATCCACAGTAGCCTCTCCAGAGTTACAGTGGAATAAATAAAAATTTGTTTTGTAACATGACAAATTGTGAAAACGTATCAACGAAAACATTTTTATGCTATGATACGATTCTGCTGCTCTTGCCCAAATTTCTACCCAAACATCAAACAGGATGTTTATTTTGTTAACAAATATGCCTTGCTTACACCTAAAACTAAACTTTTAGTCTTAATTGTAATGCCTCTTTCTCTTGTGGCTTGCTGTTTGAATTGACATTTTTGCTTTTTGTTCGTTTCTACCTTCTGCCATTTAGTTTTCATGCAAACAAAATGGCCGACTGAAGTGTTCATTCTTTTCTTCCAGAACCTGCAGCCGAATGCCCCACTTCTACTGAGTTCTTGACAGTGCGGAATCGCTTATGGAAATCAAAGGAAAGGACAACCTTTACTTAGCATAAATGCTCCAAAAAGAACTAAAATGCAAGAAATGCTAAACAAAAGGAAGACAGAGAACGAACTGAAGAGATTGAGATCTCCAGACTAAATCAGAAAACTTTCTTGACCTCCCACTTCTGTTTTGACTCATTGGTCACTGTACTGACTGTGACTTTGTGCATCTTTCCTATAGATGTGTTGGTAGATCTCTCCCACTGCCGTTTTCCTAGTTTAACTCTATCTGGTTTGAGTTCGGAGGCAACTCAAACTAGTTACTGATTAAACTTGTTTAACCCACCACTGTCTCACATTCTTCAGTCATTGCTTTTCAAATACCAATTACTTCACTGCATTATATGACATACCAGTCACTACAACTAATGCTACTAATACTACTACCACCAGGCCTGATAATTAGGAGAAAATTAACTTATATTTACCATTTTGTGCTTGAATCTTTCTTCTTTCATATTCTTCCCCTGCTGTCTCTTCCATATTATTATTTTTCTCATTTTACTTCTTAAACCAGGGTCCAGATAATATCCTTTTATACAAGGCCAACAGTGATACAAATCTCCAAAATTAAATAGAGGGCAGCACTGAGAGAGTTTTAGGTCAAATGTTGCAGAATTAAACTAATTTACAGAAAAGGTTGCAATTTATAAAGCTTATGTAAAGAAAAAAGGAATAATTATTTGGAGTTTTGTTACTTTGGAAATATGCAGCACTAGATACATTACAATTTTCACACTGTTGGGCCTTATATAATAAATTATGGCACTTTTGAATTCCCTTACAGGATGGTTGATCATAACATTGTGTATATGTTTAGATTTGGCCGGATCTTCCTTTAGCTGTTGAAATTCAGCAGAATCTTCATTTTAATTAAATCTGTTCACCTTCAGCTACAGATCCAAACATTTCCTGTTGGGCCTGTTCTAAAAACAACTGCCTCTAGTAAATATACAAAACATATTTTTGACAAAACTGCTGTTTTTGATATTAGAACAAAGAACAAAGATGAGAAGTTGGTCATCCTGGGCCCGGAATAATTCAGTTTATCGCCCCCTGTTGGTTGACAAGACTACTAACATTACTAATACTTCTACTAATACTTCTAATACTACTAATGCTACTGTTTCTAATCAAAATAATAATGATAAAGAAAAGTAATGCCATAATGTATGTAAAAAATCAAAGATGTTAATGTAAATATTATGTGCATTGCATGTACTCAATTATATTTGATCTTTAAGGTTTTTTTGTGAAATTATTGGGGTTTCTTTCTCTTATTTATTCCTCAAAGAAAATGTTTCACAAGAAAATTTAATTCATTTAAACTTTGTTTTAACAATTTGTACCAAAACAAAGAATCATTACTCTTATAATTATCAAACAGCATGTCAATAATTAAGGTTAGTAACTTTTTCTGCCTTGTTAATTGGGATAGACTATGCATTTTTGATTTGAATAAAGAAATGAGATGCTCACACAGATTGGGATGATGTTTTAAGCTCAGATCGATATGCTTACACTCTATTTCTCTTATGAGGAAGCTACTTTCATCTGGAAGTGGAAATATTAAACAAATTCAATTAAACACTTTGTGTAATGAAAGGTATTTTAGGCATTTATTCAGACTGGTAAGTAAAATAATCTTATCTGCTGTGACTTCAGGAGGATCTCACTGTCCTGCATACTCCATGTCATCTTTTGTGCTGCAACTATGACTAACTTGAATAAAAAGTGGCAACAGAATAAATTGCAGGCCAATTTTGCTTCTCTTCTAAAGAAAATATAATAATTCATGTAGTTCTGTTACATTTCTGTTCTCAATAAGACTGAAAATAAATGAAAGAATTTGGAAATGCATATCAGAAATCTGCAGTTAATGCAAAAGCACTGTGAAGATCTATGAAATGTAAATGTTTACTCTGTTTACTCTGTTCTTTTCCTCTTATGCCAAATAAATAGATTTTTTGGAGGTGTGGACATTCTCCATAATTTATGAAACATTTCCACATGGAGAAGTTGCTGTAAAATAAATAATATCAGTTTAAATGACTCCAGATAAACAAAATAATCTCCTGAGACTCAATATTTAGTTCCCCAGTTTAAATCTGCAGCATCATTTTGAGGTTTCACATGTTTCAATGCTAATAAAATAATTACCTTCCCTTTATTTATGTAGCACAGATTCTCAGTGTCAAGGCATGTAAAACAAATTGATCCAACTGATTCAGATACTCTTGCAATTTTTACTCACCATTATGCAAAACAGCAATTAAGCATAGAGCACCTTCACTTTGGAATAACCCACCACCAGATATTTTGGAAAACATTTAAAAAATATGTTGATTTGAAATAGGATGATATTGGCTGCATCTTATAAATATGTGTTGCATTTGACATTTTTATTATTCTGACTTGGTTTTAATGTTATGCTGTCATAAGGGATGTTAAGACAATGGGTCTTATCGGGCCACAGCCCTCACTTGCCCCCCTCTAGGAGCGCCTCTGCACATTCAAGCTCTTTTAATATTAGAACGTCTTCTGGGTGCAAACTTGGCATGAACTCCTTGACCAGGATCCAAAATACAAGTCTGACCTGGACCTGGGAAATGCTTAAAAAAGTAAATTCAGGACTTTAATCAGCAATGTGTGATATTTTCTTACAAATCTACAGTTTTTGGTAGAAATTTTCTAATCTCTGATGACTGCAATACGCCATACTACCATTTCTACAGCAGAATAAATTCAACTGTATTGAATTTGCAATTGTAACAGACAGGGAAAGGGGGAGAGAGAAAGCAACAGGGACCAAAATGTTTCACTGTTTGGTGTCAGAATTTTTGAGTTTTTTTCTATCAAATTTTTAACTTTTGGAGCTCAGAAATATTAAAGTTTTTCCTAGAAGATTTCTGAAATAATTCTCAAAATGTCAGTGTTTTTTTCTTGTAAGTTTTTTAAACATTTGGAGCTCAGAAATCAACATTTTTTTGTAGAAAAATTCTTAGTAATCTTAAAATTTGTAAGTTTTTTCCTTGCAAATTTTCAAGTTGGAGCTCAGAAATTGCCAAGTGTTTTATAGAAAACCTCAGATTAATCTAGAAATTATGAGATTAGTCTCAAAGGTTGTTTGTTTCTGGTAAATTCTCAACTTTTGGAGCTCAGAAAGGTAAGTTTTTCCTAGAAAATATCTGAATTTAATCTCAAAATTTTTCTTGCAATTTTTTTTCAGTTCAAATCTTTTTGTAGAAAAAAATCTTAAATTAATTTCAACATTTCTGAGTATTGACTGTGACTGTGTTGTCTAAAAAATGTATTTAATTAATCTAAAACCTTACAAGGTTGATCTAGAAATTTCTGGTGGTATTTTCTTTCAATTTTTCATACTTTGGATCTAAAAACCTTTTCTAGAAAATTTCTGGGATTAGTCTCAAAATTCTTTGACTGAAATTTACTCCTTTTTTAAATTATTTCTGGCCATGGTTAGGCCCTCCTGTCACTTACCGGTAGGAATCCAAATAAACTGCTATTCACAATCCCATTGCAACGTTTACACTCCCACAAAAAAATAGCTGCAAAAGTACTACAACTATACATCTTTGAAAATCAGAACCAAAAGTAATATCACAACAAGTGGTTTCTTAATGCTAAGTCAACAACCAAGCGCTTTTCCAGTAGGTAAAAACAACTGAACACACCAGAGCTGTGCTTGGGTTGCTAGGCGACAACTGGGCTTGGCTGGGGTTGCTAAGTAACGGCATGGAGTGTTGCCGATCAGAGGGTTTTTGACAGAGGTGTGTAGATTAGCTAATAATTATACACAAGTAAGACTATTTCAGCATGTTTTACTCAAGTAAAAGAAGAAAGCAGCCATCCAATAAAAAAGGATACTCAAAAATACCAACTCATCAAAACATCAGTCAGCTAATATTCAATAATCACATCCTTAATCGGACGAAAAGGTTACGTGGAAATGACGTTAATTTTAAGGACCAAAATCAAAAGGTATTTTGTGATATAATTACAAAATTAAATCAGGCAAAATATTTTCTTCCAAATCAATTACTTTCATTATAAAAATGATGAAATATTAACAAAAATTTTAAGGTCTGCGACTGATTACATTTTAGTTCACTTTATTTCTATCAGTGAAGTTAGTCACTGAAAGAAGAATCCAGAAATTTCCCTCAAGACTAACAATACTTCATAATACAGTAACTAATGTAAAAGTAAAGCATAGTAAGAATACTCTTAAATAAATAACTGTGTAAAAACTTAACTGCTTATGTTCCAGACATAAAAGACATGAACGTCTTGCCAAAAACAGCTGGGTAGGTTTTCATTTTAAGAGCTTGGGCTGTTTTTAGAAGTAGTTGTGACCCAAATGGGTGTATAAAAACGTGCAAAATGTGAATTTTGTACAATAGGTCTCCTTTAATGGGAGGCAAAAAGAATAGAATAAGTACACAGAAACAAGATAATCTGGGGTAATGGAAGCACATTTCTGATGAGGCAGCAGCATTAAAGAGCATAGGAACAATTTGGATGCTTTAAAAAACAGTTATATGGAAAAACCAGGCTGCTGAATCAGCTGTCGCCTTAAGAGCGCTCCAGCTGACCGCCGTCGCTCTTTATGACATAACTGTTGTGGCATTTTCATTGGAATAATGGCACAAAACTCAAGATGTGACAAGCCTACAGTTTTTTTAAGCTGAATGTATTAGTCAGCAATGCTGAGCGGTAAAAAGAATGAAAACCTGCAAACTGAAATTAGAATATAAACTAAATCCTGGTATCACTGTAAATTTGAATTATTAACAAATCATCACTAGAGCCCTAGAATGTTTCTTTCATCATTGCTGATTCAGGCAATTCCTGGCTTCTCAAATACATTAAACAAATTAACTCACAGACACTTGATGTGGTATTAAAGATCTGAAATTGTATTTGGCTTTTATTCCCCATTAAACAAGTGCATACATTTACAGCTTGGAGCATATTTTATTGCCTTTTTAGTCAAGTGCTCATATTAGTAATTTTCTAGTACGAAGAGCCGCTCTATGATAAAAACACAAACAAATGTGATAGTTAACGAAAAGTACAGACTAGTTCATTTTCAAGCATAAAAATAAACACTAACTATGAAAAAAATTAGGGCTGGGCGATACAGCTTGAGAATAAAATCCGATTTTAATCACTTTAGGTTATATAAAAAAAAAGAAATCACAAATATTCTACTCGTAATTTGATACTGATGTGTTCAAAAATTAAGTATTTCCTTACTTGTAAAACCAGTAGCAAATAATGATGGTCAAATTTCTTCAATTTAGTTTTCTCAGTTTTTGTGTAAGAGTTTTGCTAATACTACAAATTAATTCAGGAAACAACAGTGTTTTTTTCTTGTATTATTTCGACTTTATTCTTATCTTACTACAATTATACTCTTTTAACATTACGACCTTATTCTGGCAATTAAAAAAAATAAATTTTAGCCTTGCCCGAATATTTTGTAGTAGGGTTAAGCTGAATTTAAAATCCAAATGAAAAGAAGTTGTAAAACATGCTTGTCAAACAGGATGGCGGCATCAGGCGTGCTGACATAATAAACTACAGAAACCCAAGGAGCAGATTGGAGAAAATTTCTAAAAAGAAAATCCAGATTTTACAAAAATTAAAGCCGCAGTATGTAGCTTTTATACAAAGTTCATTTTTACACTGTTGAAACATTTGTTAAAATTACCAAAATGTGGTGACAGTTTAGTATAAGACAGATATAAATAAAAAAAAAGTGCTAGCTCGAAACAACCAATCAGAGCCAGGAGGAGGGTCTTAGCGCTGTCAATTACATGACTGTTCTCTGCTCTGCTAACAACTAGCAGATCCTGTTGTGAATACTAAGGTAGATAGCAAACGATAAAAGGTTTCCCTGTGATGGTAAGTTGTTTCTTCACTATTAGCACATTGAGTGGCATACATGAGATTGATTGACAGCGCTAAGACCCTCCTCCTGGCTCTGATCGGCTGTTAACGGTGCATTTCTTCAGACAGCAGTAGTAGCTCAAGGAGGAAGTGGAGTAAATATATCTTTTCACAGATTATCTACCTCATGTTAACAGTTTTTGATACACACGTAAAAATTTTTTTTTTTAATAAAAGTTACATATTGCAGCATAAAATCGATTTATCACCCAACCCTATCCACCTTATTCCTGAGGGGCTTATCAGGAAAATGATTATGGGTGTTACCTCCGGCGGCTAGCGGAAGTAGCAGAATTTCATTGAAATTTTTAGTTCACTTTGCTAGTCTATATTCATGATAGAAGTTACAGCTCTCTTTTGGGTTATAATACAATATTTCGTAAAACTTGTTTATGAACATACCGTGTGCTACCAGAGAGCTGCTCAGTAGAGACGATCATAATTGTGAGCTTAATTATGGGGAGCAACAGGAACATGATTGTTACGTTTTGTAACGTAATGACCATGAGTAAGCGCTGCTAGCAGCTCGTTTCTCCGAAGAACTGACAGTAATAAAGAGAAAAGCAGAGAAGCTGGTCAGAGATCTGAGCTGCAGGTTTAGCTGACTGTATAAAACACCAAAACTACACAATATTAGCTTGGTGTGATGTGAATGTTATTTTTCGTTTGAATTTAAAAAAATAATAAAGTTCATGGTCTGAGTATTTACGCTGTAAATCAGTGGAGATCATGGCCAGATCGTAGTACGAAGAATCTCCCCACTGGACCAGAACCAAACCGAATCACACCTAAACCTGTTATAGAGAGCAACTTGACACTGGAACGTGCCATAAGATCCCCTCGTGGAGCTCCAGTAACTGTTGTGCTGTTCATGGATGTTCTCTAATAATTAGTCCAAGTTTAGTTTGTGGCTGCAGCAGGTGTGTTCTGAACGTGCTCCCAAAACAAAAGCGGTAGTTTTCATTGCCTAAAGACAGATAAGCAAACAAAAATAATTTGGCTGAACTTGAAGAGAGAACCCAAACTGCTTTATGTGCTCATTTCATTGTGTGGACAAAAAGCCAGCAGAATAAAACCTGCATCCGCATCCGGAGCAACTGAGTCAGTGAAGTAGCTACATATGCTATTGCGACCTGAAGAAATGCGGCCATTTCTTCAGGTTGCCATCCCACCCGGCAACAGATGTAGGTAAACTAATATTCTCACATTTAAGCTTTGATAGCTGGTGTTCCCACATATTTTATAGCCTAAAAGCTCTCACAAAAGCCGGTCAGCGAGTTGCTAACATGTAAACAAATGGCGTTTCCAGTTAGCGGAAGAAGTCGCGCCAATAATTCGCGCAAATCATAATGGGGCGTAGGAATAAGGTGGATAGAACAAACTAAAACAGGTTCCTCGCATTGGATGTTGACAAATGGGTCAACTTATTGACTGACTGAGCTGGACGTCGGGTAAGTTCAAGGATCTCTCTCTTTTTTCACCCTTATATCTGCAGCCAAGATGGTGGTGATCTCGCCCTGCATGAAGGCCCAGGGCACGTTGGAGCCGACCAGCGGGCACCGCTCCCCGCTCGGACAGTACACCTCCCCGGTGGCCCCCTGCTGCCTGATGCTGTCGCACGAGCAGGGGAAGCAGAACTTATGGGCAGGAACAGACGGGCACTGGACGAAGTGCGTGTCCTCCAGCCGCTCGTGGCACAGAGTGCAGCACAGCCCCGCGACGATGGGCGCCGCGGAGGAGTCTGAGAGGCTCTGTGGCGGCGGTGGATCCACGCCGCTGGATCCGGGGGGAGCAGACCCCTCCCTTTGAGGTGGTCTCCTCTGGGAGGAGGAGGAGGAGGAAGGCGACGCGGGGCTGCTGCTATTCAAGCGGGCAGCCGCCGCGGCGTCTTTGAGCGAGCCGGCGCTTCCTGCGTTGTCGGTGGCGTGGATGAGCGCCACCATCGGTGACCAGACTCTCTGTGAGGTGGCAGCTTCAGTAGGGTGGGGTGATGCAGCAGCTGAAAAGCTTGGCAGAGAAGATGAGGGCCATGTCGGACCCTCGCTGTTGTTCATCTTGGTGGCGCTGCCCTCACCCTCTGGCTCTGGGGAGGCTTTTCTCTTTGCAGGCCGACTTTGCTTCCCTCGGTCTGGAAAAGAAGATTCAAATGATTAAAGGTGATATATTATGCTTCTTTGGACAAGTCAGGATAGCTCTATTAGGGCTGTAGTGATATAATAATCTCACGACACGATACAAAATATTCTGCCCACAATACGATATATATTGCGATATTAAGCAAACGATACAATTCAATACACTTTTGCAATTTTCTGAAATATTTTAGAGGGACAGAGTGATTTTGGTGACATTTTGTGACTGTTATAAAGTTGGACTGAATTAATTTAACTGAAAACTGATTAAAAG
>CAEGAF010040173.1:0-17362 GCA_903067075.1 Micropoecilia bifurca | reverse complement strand
TATAATTATTTTTTTCTCCCTGTTCACAAGCGACACCATGTAACAGTTATGTTAGACACTTACACAGTAAAAATTCCAGTGTGAATTAACACCCAAAAGTGTCTATATGTGTCCAAGTCAGATGGTATGTAAACTTTACATTTCTGTGTATTATTTTGAATATTTTCCACTGGATTTGATTGATATTGACACCCCTTGTGGGTCAATTATTTACCTTTTTAACACCACATTATGTTTACTTTTAATATATTTTAACACATGCACCGTTGAAAATGTTGATGTGACACTTTGTAGTCTTGAATTTAACACCAGCTGACTTGGACATATATAGATACTTTTGGGTGTTAATTCAACACTGGCATTTTTACTGTGTAGTCAGTAAACCTTACAGGTTTACTCACTTTGGTTTACAGCAGTTTTTTAATAGTTGTCCGAGTTGTGTGCTAAATGAGGCTAAATACAAAGGCCACACTTTTCAAGTTTATTGTTTTAAATATTTTTCAAAATTCATCCATCTGCTTCCCTGAAATCCGAAATTTATGGATGTGAAGCCTCTAATCATTCTTGTCCCAGCTATAATTCAGAGTTGTTTAATTGTTGGTGACATGGCGACTATTAAAAAACTAGAAACAAGACGTATGAGGCTGTTGAGGAGGCCTGCGTTCTGTGGAGGGAAATAAAATCCTTTAGTAGGAACTAGGGGCTGTGTAACATTGAAAACTTTTGCATGCCCAAAACTAAAATGCTGCAGTAAAGGAAAAAAAAAGAAACAAAAAATCTCTTTATGAGCGCTTTAAATTTTTAAATTATGCAAAATAGCAGGTGCTTGGTTTTACTGGGCAGAGCCAATGAACGATCCTGGGGCTTTTTTTCTGTAAAATTAGCTATAAACTGGCTCCCTTAGAACCCAAAACAGAAGGAAAGTGGGTTTTTAATAAGGGTGGTGCACCATGCCATCATAACACTTAGCATGTTTTAGTGTGAAAAAGGCAAACAATGCAGGAAGCTTTAATTTTATGAACAAATGTTTGTTGGTTATTTCTCAAACATCAGTCCACCTTCTGATGTTTTCATGTTGAATTTGTTTCTTGTTTTACTTCAAAAAGTGCTTTTATTGGAGTATTCCCAACGCAGCTCGCTGTGAGTTTAACTCTACATGTTAATTACAGGTGTGTTGACGTGGCGTCTCTTTGTGCGAACTTATCTCCGTGCCCCACAGCTCCCTCCAGTCCTTCCCAACACCACTCTGTTTTCAGCAGAGAGCATATTAGTCTCCATGGAAACCCATTTTTACCAATACTTCATTGGCGCCAAATGACCCTGTGCCGTTACTTAGCTTCTCGCTGCTTTTGTGTGGACGTGTTTTCTTTTGGAGATTAAACGTTCCAAGGCAAATTGAGGTCTTGCTGGTTTTTATCGCCTGGATATTGAATAAGCATATGCGGGGAAATACCAGAACGAGGAACAGCAACACTCAGAATAAAAGCAGATTGATGTGTTCATGCGCTTCTTGGGGGCCAGGGGATAACGAGAAGTATAATGCCAGAGGAACTGCACAATTTTATCAGGTGGAAGCAGCGAGTGGAAGTTAGTGCCACAAGTAATTGGCTGTAAGGTGATATTTTACAAAAAGAATAATCCTGGCTCTGTAGTACAACATGTCATAAAGCAAAATGTTTCTTCAAATTAGTTATCAGACATTGAAGGTGCAAATTGTACAGGCACACATGGTTTCAGTTGTGCCTCATACTCTTTCTTCTGCATTTTGTTTGAATTTATGTAAAATAAATCTAATTTATTCCCCTATTAGCATTTGTATTGAGGTGTCACCAATCAAGTATTCTGGAGCCACATGTAGACCTTTGCTGGACAATAAATTATCCCAGAAGTTATTGCAATAAATGATAATATTGTCGTTTTCAGACAATTTTAAAGTAATACAGTGTTGATGACACAATATTGCAGGAAGATTTAACATGAAACGGGAAGACATTTTAAATAAAACAACAGAAACAACAAATACAATGAATTATGAAGTCTTTGTAAACAAAGGGGTAGTTGAGACAAAAAATAGATTTCAGTCATCCAGTGTTTAGTAGAACAAGCAAAACGATAAATCATAGAAATGGAAATTATTGAGCTTGTTTTAATTTATCAACATGACCTATAAAGCAACAAACCGTCGGCACCAAACCGCAACAGACCTGCAGAAAGTCCAGTGTCCCATTTGTTGCTGCTTGACCTTTGAGCATGAATATTAATGTTGGTTTTCAACTTGAAGCTTCAATTTATGGTCAAAAATAATTAAATGTTGAGTAGCGGTAAAGTTTAGAACCAGTTATGTCAGTTTTATAGTCCTCTGTGCATAATTTATTGTTGGTAAAATGGAATATTTCAAAATCTACTCCCTTCATCAGCTGTTGTCTTTACAGGGGGGATTCTAACCTCCTTTCCCCCCAATAATCCCAACTACAACCACGTTTGGCTTCCTGTTGCTTTTACAAGCCTGTTGTATTGAAGGATATTTGTTTTGCGGTTCCTTATGGAATATTTACGCTCTTTTCTTTCCCAAAATGTCTGCAGATAATTGCTTGGAAAGAATCACCCAGGAAGGTCAGCCAAGACTCCGCTGTAGGTGCCAAAGTGAGATCTCCAGGACTACAATTACTCTGGCTGCAGAGCAAAGTGAATGACAGGTAGGAAATAATTCATATGAATCACCTGCTGTATTATGAATAGCCACCTGCCGAGAGGACATATCGCGGTCAGTTATCCGCAGAATTGCTTCTCAATTGCCCTTTTTTGTCATTTGTTGGTAATTGCCTTATTCTCTTGATAATATGATGAAATTAACCTCGGAACATTCCCTCCTTATGACATTTATGAGACAAGGTTGAAGTTGACGTCGAGGAAGTCACGAAATTATATTTAGATTATTGGACTCTGATGCCGCTTGGCTTCTTGTTTGATGTCGACACTTTAGATTGGTTCTCCTCGCTGCCACTCATAAGTCACACTCTCCATTTTAACAAAACATACAACATTCAAGCCGAACGAAGGACATCCTTTGAAGAAACTCAGGATCACTCGCATGCATTTTCTATTTGGGGTACATCTGACCTTGTAGTGAACAGACATAAAAGGCTGTCAGTCAAACCATCACGCCGTCTTTGTTTCCTTGTGATTGTCATTCTCTAGAGTCGTCGAGCAGTTACAGACTTAAATCTAGCGATTCTGTGCTCCTGGCAAAATGCTTGTCTGTCCTTCTTTCTACCAAACTCAGCAACTGCCTCAGGGTAAGGTGGAAAGAAGGTGAAAACAAAAAAAAAAGGAAAAAGTTGGGGAATGGATGTTTGAGCCGTTGGAGAATGTAATCAAGGCTAGCAGATTGTTGAATAGTTCAGTTTGTTTTTCTTTTTTTTTTTATCCTGGATCAGTTCGATGTAACATGCTGACCTTCAAAAGATTTTCCTGTCCAACTTGTAACAATGAATGTTTGCAGTTTAGAGTCAAATGGAGAGTAAATATGTGAGTTTCTCTGAGAATCTATGAACTGGAATGAAACTGTAGCTTCCAAAGCAAAGTGGCTTCTCTTTAAAAATGGAACAAAACCAGATGGCGAAGTCAGCTCTGCAGAGAAGACGCTTCAGGTTTTAAAGAAAGGAGACCGGGGGACATGTTCAGGTGCCCAGCGATCACACACCTTTCAGCTACCTGGAGAAGTTTAGTTCTGGACTCCAGGAAGTGGGGGGGCTTTCGTTCAGGCTGTGGATGAAAGTGGAGCAGATTTTCATCACTTTGGGTTGGTCATGGAGTCTCACATGCCTTTTCTGAATCTGACAGTCTTCTAGCCCCGGGTGTTTTATATGGACCCGTTTCAGCCTGATGCCACACGTCTTCCAGCTGGAGAGCAAAAAGCTGCTCGCTGATGATGACTATCACTGGTGTTAGATAAGTTCAAACTATACACACTAAATCTTAAATGGATGCCTGCTCTGTTAAAGAAAAAGGGATGAAGTGCTTTGCTAACAAAAAAATTAGCCAGGAAAATGGAAGTAGGTCAGGTATGCTAGCTTTGATAACCTTTACATGTAGATATGATGTGGAATTTGTTGTTTTTTTGGTTCAGTTAGAAAATAAAGAAGCAATCGACGCACCACTGACAGATCATCAGTGGAGCAGGTGTTTAAATTAGCTCATCTAACACTGCTTTGTTAGCTTATCTAACACTGCTTTGTTAGCTTAGCTAATAGCAGCTGTAGCTAATCTATGATCACTTATTAATAATCACAAAATAAACATTAAACATAAAAACATAAAACTGTAATGGAGTGAATTTTCTGTTCTTTCTGCTGGAAATGTTTGTGTTTTTTTGGTGTTGAATCCTGAAACGTGTAGTGACATTGCTGTTAGTTGCTATGGCAACAAATCTGCATATAGCATAGCTGACACAGGAAGGGAGGAAAAAAGCTGTTTTGAGCTGTTTGATGGTTTTTCTGTGTTATTGTTCTCAACTCAGTCAAGATTGGGTAAAATCATTACATCCAGCTCACAATAGGGGGAGATTTAAACACTCCAAATAGCAACAAGCAAATCAGAGGGATTTTCTTGTTTTGACAAAGTTAAACTGAAGAAAATCTAATCCATTTGACCAAAGCCTTGTTGGCAAAGTTGTTAATGTTGCCAGATATGCAGCTGAGAAATAGAGGTGTTTTTGTGGCGCCTTTTGAACTTTGTTGGTAATTTTATAGATAATTGCTGTTGGTTTTTGCTTTGAGCAACATCAGTTTAAACAGTGGAGAATCTTCTCTTTCAAACTTTTACCAGAACAGTGGAGAAATAATCTAGAACTGTCTGGTTTCAAGTGAAAAACAGATGCTAATGGTAAAATTAGTGTGTGGAATATAGGAGACATTAAAGAAATGTCTGTGATAGTAACATTTTTAACTCAGTTGGAGCCTTTATTAGGAGTCCTACATGTGTAATATATGCAAACATAAATTACAATAATTAGTGCAATAATGTACATTTTCCCACTTTTCCCACATGTCATTATAGTCTCATTAGCTAATTTTACTCCCTCTACAAACCGTTGTCCATTTTGTTGATTACATTAATTTTTATGTACAGTCATACCAGCTCTCTTGCTAATTACATAAGGAAGCAGCTGTTCTAGTTTAACAATATTCCTAATTTTATAATAGGTTGATGTATGTAAGGCATTTTACCTCTACTCTGCTTATCACAGCTTTGTTTTAAATGCTAAATTAATTTCTACAGTTGCACATTTACTTTATACCCCGGTGATCATAATGGAGAACTTCTGGTAGAAATGTTTGTTTCAATGAATACTTTAAATCATTTATTTAATTTATAAAGGTCATTTATAAGCAGATTTGCATTCATTTTGGTCATTAGTAATTACTATTATTAAACATATGAACAGGTAAACGTATGTTGGTTCATACTGATGTAACAAAATGTTTGCACTGGGTAAATCTTCTTTGATCAGAGTCTGGATTGTTGATCAAAATAGTGACTTCTTCAGCTTTTTCCTCAGTTTTAGGGCTATAAGACTAAAAGAAAATAATGCAATATTAACTTTGATTAACCCACATTTTCCTGACTTTTCTTTCCTTACCATGTCCCCTCCAGACTCTTTGATCTCGGCCATTAAGGACAGTTGGCAGAATGCATCATTGATATGCGGAGCGTGAATGCAGGACACGTGAAATATGGTTTGCTGCCAATTACTGCATCCAAGCTGTCCGCTGCATACATTGATATCGCAATTCAAAATAGGACTCAGCTCTAATTAAATGTTTTAAAACAAAGAATTCCCATTTGCAGTCCATAACTGCATCATAAAACAGCTGATGCAATGTTTTGATTCATAAAAGGGAATAAGCTTTTGATTCCTTTTATGTTCTCTTAGGAATGGCATATTTTATTCTTCCAACACAAGAAAAAATATAAATCTGCAGATACGATTTCTGATCGGTGCCTCGCCAGAGATAAGCTCTTATTGTTGATTAAAATGACTTCTTGTTGCTCTTTACTGCTTTTCATTCCTACACATTGATTAGATGTTTGGAAAAATCCGTTTGGATGAAGCTAGTAAGTGTTTTTCTTCTATAAAATAGGAAAGTATAACCTTTGTTCCTTCGAAACTTGTTTTAAAAATTGGTTTTCATGTTAATATTCCAAAACATGCTGCACTTGTTGCAGTAATCAAGTAAGAACGGATTCTGTTTCTATAGCTACACACAAATTTATGTTAATTAATTCGGGCTGTATTTAAAGTCAGGACGTATTGGTGTGTGAGATCCTCATTATGAGAGAAAGATCTGGTCTAAAATGATCAAATAACGTTGGAACACTATCTGCTAAAACCTTCTAAAACAGCTGGAAGAAAAGAAGTGTGAAATTAAAGGGTGAAAAGAAGTGCAAGATGATTCTGTTCTGCTTGTTCTTCCAGGTGCCCAGAAAGTAAAAATACATTTAATAAGTTTGGCGCCTTTTTAAAAATGGCCTTATAATTAGAATGTGACCAGCAAGGGTCCAACGGTGAGAAAAAGGAAGAAGTTTAAAGTTTCTTTGAACAGTAAAAGTTGGCAGAAAGAATTTGGGTCTTTTATTTTTCCTAGAGAAGGACTTCATATTCAGACTTGCAATAATAAGTAGTTTATTTTCCAGCTTCTTTTAGACACATTGGAGTCGTTTCCAAGACAAATCTCAAAGCTTTCAGTCTCGAGTTTTTAGCACAAAGTCTAATCTAATGGTAAAATCTATGAATGCTGAACTCAGTAGGTGTAGGATCAGTGCACATTCAACTGTATGCACCCAATCCATGTGTTTTTAGAGCTATTTAATATTTAGGAAGTGAAAAAAGAACAGTTCAGACATTAAATTAGCATTTATGCACTTGATTGCAGTAAGTAAACGTAATAGTTTTTATAAAATAACATTTATGGAACGAAATAAAGGTGCAAAAATAAATGTATTCTATAGAGGAAAACAATTCCTGGTCCTGGGATTTCTGAATAAATTCAAAATGCTCACTGTATTTATTTTGAATAATTCTTTAATGTTTTTTTATTTAAAAAAAAACCATGCAGCTAAGTTAACCTAAAAATGGACAAACCTAATTTTGTTTAAATATAAGCTGTTGTAATTTAAGACACTTTGGAACCTCATAGGATTGTTTTAGATAAATGTTTTGTTTGTTTACACTGTCTGTTCCTCTCGTCAGTCTCATACTTTGGGCAGAATCTGTAGACAGTTTGAATGGAAAAATTGGTTTCTGAAATGACACTGAAAGATTCACATCTCTATTTTTGGCGTAATTGAAGTTTTATGGTGTGTAGTCATCCCACACTGTAAAAAAAGAACAATTCATACATCATTTAAAAACCCCAACTTAATGGCATCTATGCACATTACTGCAGTATGTAAATTTGACCAGAGCTTTTATCAAATCACTTGATGCATCGATGCTCTTGCAAATAACCTATTTATTAAATGAAATAAAACAAATACGTGACTTAATAGTAGAAATATTCAGCTAAACTGGAAACTTTAATCCTCAGTGTTGTAGTTTAATCAGAGCCACTCGTTCTGTGAGTCTTGTGGACGCAGCAGAAGGGAACGTGTTTGTCGGCTGCCACACCCATGCATTTCCATTTTCAATTATACATGTCTGCAATTGGAAATTAACACGGGGAACATCATAAAATGCTTGATAACGGAGCTAATGCAATTACATTGGAGTGATTAAAAAAGGTTGAATAGGTGATCTATTACATTGATCTTAAATCCATTCAGATTTAATTTAATTTAGCAGTACTATAATGCTGTAGTTAAAATATGTCCTATTAGTGTTTGGAGCCTGTATGTATAACGATTAATTACTGAATAATTGTTCATGCATTTCAACACTGGCAAGCTCTGAAGGGTGATTTATTTTCTTCAGTGGCTGTACAGAGATAGGGCTTAATTACAGTGGATAGCCTTATCTCCCCTCTCTAATCCGCTCTTTGGAGTCTGCGTTCACGCCATCTAGTCGTCGATATCATCACACTGTTGGCAGAGCCAGACGCAGAAAGCAATCCCCAATTTCTCTGTCACATTAAGGCTTATTCATGAAGTCTCCACCGTGAACCTGACTTGAGAACTCCAAAGTGGGAGAAAGAGGAGCCGCCGAGTGCTGGAAACCTCTCTGCTCGCTCTGACAGCCCGAGGTCAGCCAGCCTGGCACATTACCCACTTGTGCTGTGTTTGTCAGCTGGATGGACTGAAAAATGTGTGGTCAAATCTGATCAGATAATGGGCTGAGCTCCTTGCCAGCAGCAATTTGTTGCAGATATTCTCGTGCTAATGTTGGCAATTTGACTGTTTACCTCCTCACGGCGGGTTACAGAACCGCATACCTCTGCAGCTCACAGCGGCGTTGACCAAATGCTCGCAAGATAAGCCGCTATTAACCCGGAGTCCGTGGACACAACTGTCTGTTTTGACGTTTAGCTGATCGCTGGTTTTGCTTGATGATTCAACAGCCATGGCAGATCTTTATCAGGGAGACGGAGAGTTTAATTATTGCTACTCGATGGATCATTTCCAGCACGCTAACGGTTGCATATATTAATACGACTTGGAATAAATAAGAAGTTGGCATCCTAAGCATGCTACGTTTTAAAGGTGCCAAGATGGGATTGGGATTTTATCTGACAAACATCACCTTCAAAATAAGCAGCAGTACATTCTGTGCTATGGATTTATGATGTAATAAGTTCCAGATTTAATGTCGTAAACATGTTCAAGGGGTTGCAAGACAGACTGGGACAAGAATTTATATCTAAATTTGTTTCAATAAATAATTGCTTAATGAAATTTTATGTTGAAATTAACCTCGACTTGGTAGCACTAAACAAATATTTACTATTTTATATTATCAACACTACAAAATAAATAACTGAATCAACTACATTTATAATAAACTCCAAAATGAATTCATTTAATTTCTCCATTTTAATGACCATAATTAAAAATATCTATTTGTTAAATTAATTCAGACTACAGTTTACCTTCTAAGGTTTTTCCGTCCGCCATGCTGGTAGAAAAACATGCCGACTTTTCATTTCTGCTGCCAAAGCAAAAACTCCAGCATCAAAAAATAAAGTTTCTACTTGGCAACTTTTCGCTGAAGACGAGGAAAGAGAGACTTTTGTCATCTGGAAGCAGCCAGCCTGCCAAAATAAGTTCAAGGAGCCTGCTGACAATCTCCAGTCTGAGTTTATGTTTAAGTTAAACATAAAAATAAGGTTAAAAATGAGACAAAAATTTAAATGGATGAAAATTCTGATGGTAGATGATAAAAGAACAAGCAATTTGTCTGAATGTTTTAAATATGTATTAGCTATACGGTAATGAATCACACTGTTTATAAACCCTGCATTTATTACTAGTTAATGGTCAGTGTTCTAGTTAAAGTTCACAGTAGTCAACTTTAAAAGCCAGTTTAAAAAAAGCATATTGGAGCAGAAATATTAGGACATCATTTTGTAGGAATAAAGAGTTACCCTCCATAGAAACTCTGAATATTACAGGTGCAGAATCATAAATTTACTGGAAGAAATTGTTCTTTTTTTTTAAGAATATGATGGAATTACATCCCAACCTCTGGTGGTTTAAATGAAAACTAAGCCATTTAGGTAGCAGCAGGTAAGATCTTGTTGAAAAAAACAAAAGATATTCTGAAAATGTTTTCTTCTTGAGTATGTCCTCTTGAAGCTTTTGTGCCAATTGTTCACGAGTCCACATAAGAAGAGTGACAAATTAATGACACCAATGTAATCTCCAAATTCCCAAACTATCAGATAATCTAAGGCTGCATCCACACAGGTGCTTTTTAGTCCGCTGTGATCAAACTCCAGTCCATTTGCCGAGGAAGTCTGGTTCGTTTTGAGAGGTGTGAATGTATAATCAGACTCTGATGTAGACAGAAACAGGCGACTTAGGTCTGAGTGAGCTCTGGTGCGGTTTGACTTCATATGTGAACGCTGAGTGGACCGGAGACCGCTCCAAAAGCAGGAAGTGGACTACAGCGCACGGCATTCTGGGTAAATACAACCAAAATGAACCACAGTGGCTGAAAACGTAACAAATGTTGCAACTATGGTCCCCTGTCCAAGCAAGTCTGCCACTCTGTCAGGTGTGAAAACACACCAAGATGTGCCTAAATGCCCCCAGTCTGCAGGGACACCTCCCACAGTTTGGGGAGTGAAGGGTCAGGAATTTTCTGCAAAACCCAAACTTTGATGGGTAGTGTTGTAGAAAACGATCAAACAATCCAACACTCAATATGCTGATCCAACGGTGTTGGATTGTTTGACAGGACAAGGCTGGGACAATCCTTCCCATTGTCTTTGTTTACTAGAGAATTGAAGGCAGAGCAGGAAACGCTCAATATGCTGATATCCAGGCAGCTGACAGCAGAGCCTGGATGTTCTCCTGTTCGTTTTATTGGCTGAGTGAGCTGATGTTTGTCAGGCTGGCAGACATTACACCGTGTGAACAGTTTGGGCGTCCTAAATGTCGACGTATGCCTCGTCTGTAGCAAGCGAAGAGAGAAATGTCAAACCAAATGTGGCGACAAATTCATTCTGAAATCGCCTCTCAGGCTCATTGACGGCTCTACCTGAAAGTGACACAACTTCCAGCGTAAAGAGACAAGTAAGCCAACTAATTAGAGCAGAGATCCAACACAAATGTTTAATGAAGAGATAATATATCACCACACAGTCCTGGAATAATAAGACTACTTTGTCATTTGTCTTTTTGTCTTGAGTGACTTTTTTTTCCTTCCCTCTTGCACTTTAAAAGTATCGACTCGCTTATAGAAGTTTCAGCCTAAGTTTTAATAAGTTTTCTTTTTACTTGCTATTCCTTGCATGCATTAATGATGAAGTACTCTTGGTTTTCATTTAGTTATAGAAGATTAATCCATTTTAAGGCACATTAAGCTCATTTACTGCCCTTGGCTTCCCTGCATCCACTGAAGATTATTCTATTAAGCCACCAAGGCAATATTTGTTTTCTATTTTTTATAATGTAATAAATTAAAGAAAACACAGTGATCAAATTTTTGTTTTACACATTTACATTCTTACATCTTTCCTAAATCTCTGTAATAAATGAAAGCTAAAACAAAACCCAATTTAGGCATTTATTTAAAATTTATAAAAAGTATGGACATCATTAAAAGCAATTGTTAAATGCATTTTTAAAGGGTATGATGTGACATTTTGTCCTTTTTAAAAATGAGAATTAAAAATGGTAATTGTTCCAGTAATGGAATATATAATGTCCATGAGTCTTGGACCATTCATTACAATACTTAGGTTGGTTCGTTGACTGTGATTGGTATCCACATTTAAAGAGTGGAAAAGTAATTTACAAGACTATTTACCAAAAAAAAAGTAATTAATATAATGTATTTTTATATTATAGAAAGCTTGTTTAACTGGAATGGAAATTCTCTCAGTAGTTAAATTAACCAAAAATCTTTATGATTTTCTTAATAAGAATGAAAATACGTATCAAGTTTGGGTTCCAGACTGATGGGCATCAATGGTTTCTCTCACCTTTTATTGAAGTCCTTTAAAATGTGAAATAATTTCTTGCTTTTTGAGATTTTTTTAGTTGACTTTACACCCTGTTCTAAAACAGATGATTTCTTATTCTGCTTGTTGGGTAGTAGTCAGAGTTGGGGTGCAAAGAAAACATATGGATCAATCACAATTAATTCCTAAATTGACACCAGGATGGAGTTTACTTTCACCAGGTTGGTTTGGTAACTTTTTCCCGTAATGAATTAGATCACTAATTAAAAACCATATTTTGTTTTTTATTTGCAGTGCATTTTACTTATTTGGATTTGGATACACACCTCGACTGCATATGAAGGAAGTAATTCATTAATTTGATTGAGGTTGCAGGACAACTTTTAAAATGTGGGCAAAATTTTGTTGATATTCTGCTTATGTCAAAAAAGCACAATATCACAAATAAAAAACACAATTAAAATCACACGTGAATAATTTAGTTAATTAAAAAACAGACCGCGACATCATCCTCTTACCACTTCTTATCGTCTTCTTTGTTCTTTCTACCAGTAGTAACATCCAGTTATTGATCACATGTTTAAATTGCAAACTTGCGAAATACACAGATTGACTTTCAAAATTCTCTATTAAGTACATTTATTTTCATAATTCCAATTTGTATAATTTTACAGTCAATGGAAACATAACTTATGAGACATCCTGAATATTCTGACTTTCAATCCCTCTTCTTACTGACCGTACCTCTCAGGATGCCACCACTGATGATACTTGCTTAACTTTATCATCAGGTTTATTGAACCAATCCTCCATGTTTTGAACGTTTTCACTCCTCTCCCACTCTAATTACAGGATTTTTTTTACCCCGTTTCGCCTTTTTCATCTCCGAAACACAATCAATATTCAAAATCTGTCTGCTGATTTCCTTCTAACTGGATACTATACGCCACCACCTGACGTTACAGTGATGGTAATAGCACTGTCAGCTTTGACAATGTGGAGAAAGCAATACCATCATTTTCCATATTCACTTTTGAAAATCTCATTTTGCTTTCATCTCTTCGCTAACACAGAGCTGTCAACATGTAATTCAATGAGTGTCACAACTGCTCTTGAACGTTTCCTTCATCTCTTCCACCAACTGTGCTCATACTAACCAGACTGACTTAACTTCTGTTGTGTTTAAATCACTTTAGGCCTTTTTCTCTGGCGATTGTTTTAATGCAGTACATCACGTTATCTTGGTGTTTTTATAAGATCTCCGTTTGTGGGGAACATATGATCTGAAGCTGAATGTGCAGCAATTGTAAAAGCCACCTTGATTCAAAGTTGTGAGGTTGTCAGGATGGAGGAAATTGAAACCAGTCGGTCTTTCAGGCGTTGTAGGAACACTGTCGTCTGCTTCCAAACATAAAAGCCTCTCCATTTGTTCTGTTTGTCCTCCGCAAAGTGGGTTTTCAGCCAAGGTCATTCCATTGTTTGGCTTGAAGTATCTCTTTTATGGATGACTCTTGTGAGAGTCTGTATTTTTCTTATTGTCAACAAATCCCATAAAAAGTCCAATAACTATCAAACATTTTCTGTGGGCTTGGATATTTCTTTCCTGCCTCAGAGCTTCAGTTCTGTCCAAAAATTTTTCTGACTTCAATTTTTCAAAGTGAAAATCAAACCAATTTAGTATTTGAATACAACTGTTTTTAATTAATGTTCAGAAATTATTAGTAAGGTAAATTAAAGATATTCCAATTAATTTCCTGCTAACTTATGCAGCTATTTTGGCCCAGTTTAAAGTTTTCTTAACCTCAGAAATACTGTTTCAACTCAAACCTTTGTAGTCGCCTTTTTGTAAATTAAATCTTCTGAATTTTTTGCCATACAAACATGCTGCCATTCTGCCCTGCATGTTTTAAAGAAATATGTGTCAAATCTTAGTCCAAGTGGGCTCAGATAAGGTATAAAGATTTATTCTCCGTTGGTGTCAACAGGCTAGAATAAATGGGTCCAACGTTACTACCATCTGAATGATGTTTCAATTTTTCATGTCTTCCCAGTCATTTCCAGAGTGTATAGGAAGCGGTTAAACTGTGGGAAATGTTCATGTTTTTGAGAAAAATGATTATAAATAAGCTTTAAACCAGATCATTTTAGTGCTAAAATGGTTTTCCTGATTTTGAAAATGGTTGATGTGCCCAATGTAAGAAAAACTCCAAATCAAACATGTACAGGCCATGTGGCTTAATGCATTTCCCCATTAAAAGCCAAATGTATTGTTCTACAGACTCTTCATTAATGTAAATGTCAGTGAATTAAAACTATTGAACATCCCACAATAATCATTGGTAATTATTTTTTTTTAAATCAGTGACATAGTACTTTCTACATTATGTAAACTATTAATTGTTTTATTGATTATCTGTTGGTTAATTGGACATAAAGCTCCTAAGAAGTGGTTTGGAGTTCTCTGGACTTGACAAGTCTGACAAGTACAAACTATTTACCATTTGTTCCTCGTTTCAGAAACGTCTTGTGATTTTTTTGGTTTTGGATGCATTTATTATTCCCTTAGTAATTCAGGGATTTACCGCATTTCTGCTTGCTTAGAAATGTAGAATAGAATATGCTTTTCACTTGTAGGTATTAAACATTTGTTTTTGTACATAGATGTTCAAGTTATAGCAGAAACTACAAAGTGAAAAAACAACAAAAACTTAAGATTTTCCAGAGCATGGGAAAATAAAATACATTAAACCAATCAGTCCACCTTTTACTCTGTAAAAATCATCAGCTTGTCTGTTCCATCCGTATCCGTGTTTGAATGTTTTTCTCTGGATCTTTCCTGGAGATCCACAGATTCTGTCGAATCATTTCCAAACAAAAGGAAGATCCCTGTTTTCCTGCTGTACCAGTGACAGGAATTATCTGCTGTGGTGCTCCTGGTGTTGTTGGCTCTTCTCACGATAAGACGTGTGAACAACACTCCAGTTGTTTCCAAGCAGGTCGACTCCGCCGTCATTTTCATCAGCACTCTTGTTCAGGTGCTGTTCCTTTGGGCTCGCTGATTTCAGGGCTTATCTTGTTAAGAGCCCCCCCGCACACACACACACACATTTCTGCTTTGCCACAGATCTCAACGGCTGTCAGGGACTCTCAGCCCCGCACATTTGCAACTATTATTGGAGATTGTGGAATGACACTAATTAAAGTCATTGATGTTTAAAATCAAGCGTCCCGCTTGTTTTGTCACAAAAGCTGGTGGAGCTGGTGAGCCGGTCCCGTCGTGCAGTTATCATGTCATTTGTTTTCAAGCCTGGTGGAGGAACGAGCGCATGTGAGTCACTTCATTAAAAACAACACCTTCAGCTCCGCTTGAGATTTTTTACATTTCAATTTCAGCTTTCATTTGCTGTTGGAAGAGTGTGATACTCAAACCCAGAGTCTACATCTAATTTCACTTTCTAATAGAAGAACGACTCTTAATAAGCATCATCCATGTTTAACTGGCTCAAGTGACTAAATTCATATTTACAAAGCTCTTATTTCAGTTGGTTACAAAATTAATACATTGCAAAAAATAACTTTTAGTTTAGCCAAGTAGTATAAATCTTAGCAAAAATAAAAAATACAAGAGAATTTACTTGTCTTTTCTGCTTTTGAATATAAAACTTATGTTTCCGCTGCTTTCTGGTTTGCCTGCTCCGTCTTTTCAGTCGGTCATGACAGATGGCTGTTCACACTGAACCAGGTTCTGATTCTACTGTTTTCCTCTTCACTGTCGCCCCATGCTTGGTCGGTATGACAGATCGCTGGAAATTCAACAAGGGAAGCAAGTGACTTAATGCGATCTGCTGGGTTTCCATAGAGAGAAAACTTTCTAACCAAAGTGAATATTAAACTGCACTTGAGTCATTGTTGATTGGTCTATTGGAACATATGTATGAGTGATTTAACTGAATTTACTTTTTATATTTTTGCAATGGCGACGTATTTGTAAACCAAATTGAATTGGACCTGAAACCAAATACTGTTTTCTTTCCTTTACTGTAATCTTTAAAGTTGCTGTTAATCTTTTTGTGTATTTCTTTGAACAATGGCTGAATTAAAAAAACATGCTCTACGATACTCATTAGGTCAAAAAGATTAAACAGTGAGCCTTTGCCACAGCAGTCCTGGCAACGTGGCCGTTCAGCTGCTCCCAAATCCTGCAGCAGCTTCCCTGAACAAAACAGGGAGTCTGTGTTTGAAGTGTCTCTGAATACTTTTCCTACCTTCATTAATAAGAAAACCAAAGTTTTAGACGCTATAAACAAAATCTATGTGACTATCTTAGACTTGGTTTCTACAGTTTCTAACTTTTGCTGCACTTTTTTGATATTTGAAACTGATCAGTGGATAAACCAGCCACCACAGGCCACTGGGCTCCCCTCTGACCTGTCCACCCTACAGATTTATAATCAGAAGCCTGTTTGGTCTCATAGGTTTAGAGCAATTTGACAGTGTTGCCAGAGAAGCTGCTGTGTCAGGTATTTTTGGTTTGCAGAGGGAGGACAAGCTGGAACAGGTTTCCAAATCTAATCGGGTGCAGGAGGGCACATAATGGCCTCGGTTCGGTTGGGATGTGTTTGGCAGTTGGTCATCAGGAAACTGCACAAGTTTCTGCAAGCTAGAGGTTTTATGTTCCCACATATTTATCTTCATTGGCCTTTTCTGATTATGCTTTTAATAAATAAAAACGGCTCAGAGCTCACGTCAACAAGTCTTTGTTATATTTTGAAAAAGCGACATTTCTGCCAAGATATTAATTCAAAAGTTTCTAAATAATAAGATATAACACACTTTTTTCTTGACTCAGAAACTGAGACTCAGTATCGAGAAAAATACAGTTTCCAAACAAGATTATAGTCGAAATCTATTTCCAACAAAGACATTTTCAGATTTTTTATAACTGTAGTGGACTAAAAATCAGCAAAGCAATTTGGAAAATATTTCCTGAAAAGCTTTGAGTCAGTAGTTTAAAAATGGTAAAATATCTTTTGCTTTGGAAATTAGCTGGAAACAAGGGTTGGAGGATTTTAAAGCCCTTAAATTTGCCCTCATGTATTATTTATTAAAACGTTTTTAAAGAAAACGGGTTTGAAATAAACCTAAAGGCAAGTTGGGAAAAAAAAGGTTTTATAAAGTTGGAGAAAAGGTTGGCTAGTATAAATTAGGGATGTGCCGATCAGGTTTTTTTCTGCCCATACCAATACAAATCACCCCTGAGGGATGATTGGCGATACCGATCACCGATACCGATCACATAATTGTTATTTATTTATTTTTTATCATAAACACTACTGTTAAATTATGTGGAAAAAGGAAACATGAATTCACCTTAATTTAGACAAAAACTTGTTTTTAATAACTTTTTCCAAGAAGAAAACTAAACAAAACTGGCATTGTGCAAATTGTACTGCTATCAATAATACTATCTTTAACAGACTGATAACATATCAAGATTGTGAAGAGGCTAAATAATGCAAAGAGCTAAAATATAATCTTTCAACTGCTAGTTCCGATTGGCTGTTTCTGACTGAGCGGAGTAATTATGCAGAACAGAGAGGAGATCGATTATTTTTTTTTTAGAGATTATCTGTCTCATGTTAGGACAGAGAAAGTTTTAAATTAGTAAAATGTATTTTTTAAGTTAGATGCTGCAGCTTTAAACAGGTTCGGTGTGAGAGTCGCTACCAGGTGGAGCAGAA
>CAEGAF010040168.1:0-12075 GCA_903067075.1 Micropoecilia bifurca | reverse complement strand
CACACACACACACACACACACACACACACACACACACACACACACACACACACACACACACACACACACACACACACTTTGTTTTCTCTCGAACCCCAGCTGAACGTTAACAGCCTCTGGAGAAATGTATTTTTAGGCAGGCGTTAGACTCAGCCGCCCATCTCTGCAGAATATGCTTTATGCTCCTGCTGGTCGTACTCACAAGTCACTGCTCAACTACTAACTGATCAGAATATTCAGTTAGTACTTGCAAAAGAAAAACTTTTTTCCAAAATCGGTTTCTTTCACTAACAAAAACTAAAGAATTTATTTTTGGCAAATTTTTGATTAAATCAAGTTTCTTCTTCATTTGGTGAAGTTCCTCACAGTGGGTAGAGCATCCAGAAATTTTACTCCAGTAGGACTAATGATACTTCATAATAAAATTACTCAAGTAAAAATATAAAGTACAGCACAGTAAAAAATACTCCTGAAAGAACAAACGTACGAAAGTAAATGTAAGCGAACACATGTAACTCAACTCTGAAAACTCCTAACTGAGGTCCGAGAAAGCGTTAACCCTGCATAACACTCATATCACCTTTTCTCCTTCAGACTCCAAGGTCTCAGGTAGAGGAAGAGAGGACACGTGAGGAAAGACGTTTGACTTGATGGGCCAGAAACTGGAGCTTTTTTTTTTTCTTTTCTTTTAAACGCCCCTCCTCCCAGCTCCACGTTAGTTAGGCATGCATGTCG
This sequence comes from Micropoecilia bifurca, assembly GCA_903067075.1. Taxonomy (NCBI): domain Eukaryota; kingdom Metazoa; phylum Chordata; class Actinopteri; order Cyprinodontiformes; family Poeciliidae; genus Micropoecilia; species Micropoecilia bifurca. The sequence continues at coordinate 11,340 of CAEGAF010040168.1, read as the reverse complement.
TCAGCAGCAGTGGGCTGGTTGGTGTTACTGGGAATTCACAAGGTGTTGCCTTGTTCTTTTACAGTCAGGCTGTCTGTCTCCATCACAAAAAGAAAAAACAAAAATCCCCCCACTACCATGGCTACAGCAGCCCATATACCATCATACTGCTAAGCCCCCAGCTCCACCATCTCCAGCTGTTTACTGTACACACCAGCCACGCCTAAGCTCTTTGCTCATTACTCGCTTCCTCCTAAAACGCCTCCAAAACTGGAGCCTGTTTGGAGTCTGTCAGATGAAAAAAAAGGACTTATAAATCTCAAGTAAACTTTTACTGGATTCACTGTTGAATTTAGTCTGTTAACTTTTAAAAATAACCGTTTTGAATCTGTGAGATAATTTTTTCCTAATGTTTAGGAAAGATATGTATGAAATATGTGATATTTTCACAATTCACTGTTCTGTAGCACCACTTGAACTTTGTCTCATTTTGACTATTCAACATTTAGGGCATTCAGCATTTGTGTGCCGTGACTTCCTATAGAAAATGTCTTGTCTTGAAATCATTCTTGCTTTTCGAAGGACAATTTACTCTCTCCCACTTGGTAACAAACACAAGGTAGGTCAATTCTCAAACCAGGAATCTTCGATGCATCATTAAATATTATTTAGCTGGAATGTCTTATAACTTGAAACTCCTTCATTGGACAGAGTGTTTTTGATTAGATTCAGTTATGTTTTCTAAACATCTGATACAGCATTTTGAATTTTTACTTATATTTAAACTTCTTTAGGAAGTCTCATTTTCATTTTATATTACTTTAATATTTTAGTGATTTTACAATTAAAACACAGCTCATCTTTTTCAGCTAATTTCTAATACAGAGACTAATCGTTACAGATTAGAAAATATAACTTTTGAGTTCACTGGCGTGATTCCATTTGTCCTATCTCCCTGGTGTTTTGTGAGATTTCTCTAAAAAAAAATCTTCCTACTTGGGTATGCAGCCATGACAACGTATTATATAAAACTACTTCAAAAAGTTTGACAACAAAGCAATAAAATGAAGTGCAGGAGTCCCTGTTGTTGCGCAACTATCTGGTTGAACTATTTTTGTTTTGATTATTGGTTGAATAAATGCTAAATTCAGCTCGCAAACCAGGTCACATGACATAGAGCCCAAAACTTACTCTACCACCGTAGGGCACATTAAAATGGCCTAATTCACACATCATTCAGCCTCTCCTCTTCTCATTTCAGCAGCCAGGTCCCTCCTTAAGCTCTCTCTGCAAATACTGAAAGACGTCAGGGGAAAACCTTTTATCCAGCACCAAAGTGTGAAATCTGCCACCTGTCCTTTCATGAGGCAGATTGAGCTGCTCAACTCTTAAAGCAGTCTGGTATGATGTGAGTAAGTTATATTTCCATATCCTGGAGACGGGGCACTGCCTCCTCCCTCGCAGTGTCCCTGAAGCTATAAAAAACCCCTGAACTGCTGTTTATCCCTCGAAGAGAACAGATTGCCCTGTCGACACATTCTAATCCTATAATTCAATGTATAAATAAGCAGACATCTGCAATATTTTTATGTGGATGAAGTGACAGCGACATATGATCTTACAAAAGAAAAAAAAAAAGCTGTTTCTGAACGTGTCCAGAGGGCACTTCAAATGATACGTCGCCTCTTCCACCTGCTGCCAGTTACTGTCTAACATCAGCTTGTCCATCAGGCAGCCCTGACCCCTGCGGACCAAGCTGCCTCGCTCAACTCTCCCATCCACACGAGCACAGACCTGATCGGCCGACTCTACACCTCACTCCGCTCTGTGACGGAGGCCTCGGCTTACAGTCCCGGCTTTGTAATTAGCAGCGCCGCTAGCATTCTTTCTGCCCCATAAACTCCAACATGTTTGTCCAACACCCGGCACTTAGATAATCTTTAACAGCCGTAACCCCTGGCAACCTGCAAAACAGTTTGCAGCTTTAAAGTGACCGCCTCAGGTTCAAAGTGGCACTCGCCCAGGCACAGAATGTAACAAGGTGGCAGAAGCTGATTTACACTGCAGCTGAAGTTTGAAACAAACAATGTTTAGTTTGCTTCCAAGGAGCCAAGCCTTCTGTAGAAGACTGCAAGATAATATGACTCCTTAGAAGTTAGGTATAAAGAAATTCAGTATGACTAAAGACTTTTAGACGCTAATGGAAGCTACAATTGCTCACCTAGAAAAGTTGCAGAGCCCATGTGTCTAAGACGGCAGGTACTTCCATGTGCTGACGAAGGCAGTAGGAATGAGTGAGTATGGCACACTGGTCACGCTGTCCCAGGAGTCTGATGATGGATCGTAGCAGTCTAGCGTCTTACACCTCTGAGCCCCAAAGTACCCTCCAACCACATACAGCCTGTTCCCTGATGCCACCGCGTGACAGCTGATCCGCTTGGCCGTGACGTCACCGAACTTGGACCACTGATACGTCTCGCTGTTGAAGCGGTACGCAGAGCTGGCCGAGAACTCCGTGTCGCCTCCGATCACGACGACGTGGTTGCCGACGACGGCCGCTGCCGTGTACCTCCACAGCTGAGGGCAGGCGGCGGGTACGGACCACCGGTTCTGGCAGGGGTCGAAGCACTGCACCTTGGGGTATTTGTCTCTGTTCACGCTGGTGCCTCCGAAAGCAAAGAGTTTGTTTTTGGCACCGACAACCGCGGCATTGCTCACGCCTTCCCTCAGCGGGGCGACCAGGGTCCACTTGTTGCTCTGCGGGTCGTACTGTTCGACTTGTTTCAGGGACACGGACGGAGACGCAGGGAAGGATCCCGCCAGCGACGTGTGTCCTCCCACTACGTACAGCACGTGGTCAAGCTCTGCGGAGCCGTGTCCGAATCTGGCCACAAGCATCGGCGCTGCTTTTGACCACTCGTCGTGCAACGTGTCGTAGACCCAGACGTCTTTGGAGGCTCCGTTTTCAGAGCCACGGCCTCCAGTAACATAAACCTGGAGAACAAAGAGACCTAACATAAATTCAAGTCGAAGACATTTTACGAAATGGATTTACTGCAGTTTAGATTGCACACATACCTTACAACCAATGGCACAAGCACTGCACTCCTTCCTGGGGCTTGGTATGTCTGTTTTGGGTGTGATCTCCTTGGTCTTGTTGTCAATCATGTAGACTTTGTCACACATGAATGTCTGTCCCCCCAGAAGCAGCAAGGCCTGGCTCACTTTTCTGGGCCGCGCACAGAACCCCGTCACAATGCCGTCGTTCTGGAGGATCCTCATCTTGCACCGCACTGCGTCTTCTACGATCTCCCGGCCCACCTTGTGGCACATCACCAACTCCTCCGAAGCGACGTTCTTCAGCAGATAGGACTCTGGCAACAGGGCCAGGCGCACGCATTGCAGCAGATCAGGCAACTCACTGTGCCGCCGCTCCATGTCCGCCTTCACCCAGTCGATGACGGCCTCGTACACCAGGCTCTCGTCCTCCACCTCCAGCTCCTCGCTGAGGATCAGCTCCTGGACTTTATCTTTGGGCAGGCTGAGGAAGTCCTCCGTTCTGAAGAGAGTTGCAAAGTTCGCCAGGCACATTCTCCACGACAGCTCATACAGCCTCTGACACTGGTGGGCGTCTGACAGAAGCATCATCCCGAGACAATTAGACGGATGCAGGTTCTTCTCTAGGAACTCTGCCGCTGCGTCCCGGATGTCGTGGAACTGAAGCATGTCCCCGGCTTCCAGCAGCGACTCGGCGTTCTCCTCATTGATGATGACCCGGGCCGAGTAGGCGTAGTCGAGCAACAGCTCCAGTACTTCCGGGTGGAGGGAGTCGTGGAAGTTGACGTCGGCATCCCGACTTTCCCTGAGTCCGCTGCTGAACATGGCCTCAAAGTAGCGGCTACAGGAGGCCAGGACCGCCCGGTGGCATGGGAAGGAGCGGTTGCCGGCTTTCAGCACGACGTCGGTGAAGACTCTTCGCTTGCGCAGCAGGTTGAGCTGAGTCAACAGGCTGTCGGCGTGCGACGTCTTGTGAAATAGCTGGATGTTCATGGAGCCAGAGCTGGAGCGGGACTTTCTGTTTTCGTGGTTGCTTACAGACATCTCGACTTTGACCTGGCAACAAAAGACAGCAGAAAAAATGTCAATAAACTGCATCAAAGCAGCCAACTTATTTGGATTTTTATAACATTTTTTTTGTTTGGCTTGTACTGAGGAAGACGTAAAATCCAAAGGAAGAAAATACAGGAAAAACTGACTAACTGGTTGATAAACAAAAAATGGAATAATGGATGGAATGACAAATGGAAAAAAAAAAGATAATTGGATAAATAAATATTTGGATAATAAGTGGATAGTGCTGGATGGACAGTAAAACTTGATATATAAACAAACATTTATGAATTCAAAATTAGATGAAAAGAACACATGGATGGAAAAAGATAGTTACAAAATGAATGGACAGAGGGCTGCACACACAAAAGGACAGATGCATAATAAATAGATAATTAGATAATCTTATCTTTCCATACACCCCAACCCTTTACACCTTCTTTTGATGTGACCATTACTTCCTAGCCATATGTATGAATAACCCCAGTAGATGATGAATGATCATTCAAAAATAAAACCCTTGCATCAGCTGAACGGAAATGAACTTTAGACTGTAGAGAGAGATGAAAGGAGATGAGATAAGGAGCCACTCCTACTGCAAAACCAGTGTGTACACTGTAAAATCAATACAACACACATCGCAGTCAGGCCTCAAAGACAAAAACAGAAAAAAAACCTATAAAATGACCTACATTGTCTTGTCGTTCAGTGTAATTACAGTAAGCTAAAGAAGAAACACCTGGGCGTCTCACTGCCCCTATAAACAATTGAGGACTGAGTCACCAGATGAATTCCTGCATACTTGTTCAGTTCCTCAGCTGGATCACATGCAAGATGGAGCCAAAGGCGAAGCTTTAAAGCCCACATTTGAAGTGACACCTCGAACCAGCTCCTTCAGGACTAAATTATATAACCAGACTGGCAACACATTAAAACAGAAACCTTTTCCAGATCATTCGAGGAGCCAGAATTACAGCTCCTGCACAGAAATATGTTGAATATAATATGCTACAGCTGAATCGTCGCACCTTTATTATGGTAATTACCTCCTAAAGGAGAAGAAGAAGAAGAAGAAGAAGAAGAAAAAAAGTCCAGGCTTCATAAAGGCTCCACTCTGCTTGAAAGCGACCAAATAAATATCTTCCGCTTAAAAGCTCCTTTTGTTTCAAAGTAGATAAATTTAAGTCGACTATTCACTCCGGCTGAAAAGGCCGGACTTCCGTGGAGGGACTCTGAGTGAAACCCAACTGGGTTTTGTGCAGTAAATGGGGAAACTGGTCAGCAGTTCACCATGCGCCCAACTTTCCTCCTAAGTTAGCAGCAGTCAAAAAAAAACATCCAGGCTGCTGCTGCTTTACAGCCGACATCAAAGAGCCCGAATTACAGCCTAAAGTCAATTCCCTTCCAAACACACACTTTTATGGGGACAGATGAACGCCAAACGAGCATAAATCCGTATTTAAGGTGAATATTAAGCGTCTTGAAGCTTACCTTTGACACGAGCAGAAGGGCCGATCCAGATTCCTTTATCTCGGCTACAACTTCGTCTTCGATCTTTCTGAAGTTGCGCCGCAATTTAGACAAATCTGTTTTTCAAATCCACGACTAAATCCCGCACTAAACAGCTAGAAGACGGTAAAGACGGACGGGCCATTTGTTTGTTCTAAAACCTGGGAGTGTGTCCGCGTAGGAACAACGTGAAAAGTTAGTAGCTCCGAGGACGACGGTTGAAGCCCGACAGGCAGCGAGACTGAATCCAGAGGAAGAACAGTGGCAGCGGTGGGACTCCTCTGACTCCGCCCACCTCGCTGCAGCTTGGCCAATCAGCTGCCGCCTCCGCTAAAAGGCCTTCCTTTGTATTCGTTCCTCGTTGTCACAAAAGCGCCGCGATAAATCAGCCAAAAACACCTGTCATTGGTGCTTAAGCTGACTTTAACAGTAACTTTATTGAACTTGGAGCGGAATTGAAAATGTGGTGGCCATTCCTTCCGAATCGCTGACTTTGTTACAGAAACTCATCTGTGTTGAACCTTTAATATTCTGCATGAAGTTTTAAGAATTGTTACATTTCTGCTACGTTTCACAAATGCCCTGCATCAAAACAGGCAACACATTTTGGTTTAATCAGATTATGCTTGTCATGTGTATTTTTATATAGTATATGTAAATATATAGTTTCAACTGTATGCTATGACTGAATGGTCTCAGAGTTCAAGTTTGTGAATCCTATTACTCTAAGTTCAAAGGCATTTAGGTATCCTTGCATCCTGATTCCTGACTTAAATTTCTTACTAGGGCCACTCTTCAAATACATACTACCTATCTTAGGGCAACTTTATATTTGCCCTACACATAAAACCAGATACGTCAGCGTCAGAGTTAGAAAGAGAAAGGGTTGACAGCCATACTTCAAAATTTCACAGAAAAATAAGTAACTTGCTCTGGGAATAAACAACAACTCTTAAAGTCTTCTTTTAGGACATTTTGGCATTATGTCAATAGTGAATGTGTCAGGTTTATGGTGTTCACCAATACTTTTTATTTTCATTATTCTCTTTTTGTAAATTTCTGCAGACTTCTTTTACCAGTAATAAGGCTATAAAGCAAATAAAACACAAAGTGCTCAGAAAGAAACCAAGTACAATACTGTCTTTGAAATGAACTGAACTTATGGCTTGCATTACAAAGTAAAGAGTCTCTTGATCATACATATGACACTTCAAAGACATCTAACGCACAGAAACACTGACTAAATTATTCAGGTTTTTCCGGTTAGAAGCTAGATTGTTCTTTATTTACATTGCTAAACCGAGTTTCAACAACTGAATGACACATCAAAGCTGCACACTCCCAAGAAAAAAAAAACTCTTAGTGATTGCTTAAAAATGGTTTCGAATACAAAAACTATTGTGGACCCAGTGTGAAAGATGCAAAATACTGTTAGACATAAAAGTTGAACTTGCCCCCTTATAGATTTCTTAATTTTTCTTTTTTTGTTACATTTGCAGGTTTCAAATCATCAAATGCTGAGCAAACAACCACCCTGGCCCTATATGAAAAACACCTCTGAATCTAGTAACATGCTGTGTTATCTTTGCTCGCAACATCTGCTAGTGTTGGTGATGTTCATGACTCTTATCCATTGATGTGGCGGAATGTTGACCCACTATTCTTTGAAGAAATGCTATAATTCCAACACATTGGGTTTTTTTGACTATAGTGCATATCAATCAGATATGTCTCCTTATTTGGGCACTCCAAGGTATTTATTTATTGGCACATAACCCTAGTGTACTTCAGCAATCATGGTTCCACCAGTTACTTCAGTAATCCATGTCCTGACAGAGAAGACCAACCCAAATCAGCACTATACCACCACCAGGGTGATTGTGGGTATGATGTTCTTTTTCTGAAATGCTGTTTCAGTGTCGCGATAGATGTGAGAATACGGACTCCTTTCAGAAAGTTCAACTTTTGTTTTATTCCAAGGAATGTTTCCCAAAACATTTTGCATTTTATATGTTCATGTAATGTTTTGTTGCTTTCTTTGTCCCTTTTGAGATTCTCTGGAAGGGTGGCAAATACAGTTTCATAAGATTCTATGTTCTAGATGTCTGTCATCTAGTGATTTTGCAAAAGAAAAAATCTCATATTACTTTTTTGCATTTTAACTTAAGCGCTAAAACGGACACTAGGATTGTTTGCACTCATCGGCTCAACTAACTCCACACAGGCCTAACCAACAGACTCAATGATCATATGATTGCAGGTTAAGATTTTGTGAGGCACCTCAAATTGCTTCATTAGTGAAATTCCCAACATTTTCTGCAGGATCTGAGTGCTTGTGAGGTTTTAAAAGAATTTTTATAAAGAATTTCAGGCAGGCTCCTAGAAGAAAAAGTAACGCCAGCTTGTAATCCGTCAAATTCAGCCTGGACATACAAAGAAATCAAGAATCAACACCGAACACCAGAAGCTTGTGTTTATGTTGCAAAGTGCATTTCAAAATAAAAAGGTGTGCTTGATTTCCCAGAATTCTTTAGCGACAGATATCTTTAGGTATTTGAAAAATTAAAGTTATCTCTGTTGGGATATGCCTGAACTTGTCCACAAGTGTATTTAATGTCATGAGAGAAAAGCTGTATTTAGGTGTGCCAGTTCCTCCATTGTGCAACCTGCTGCTATGGTTTACGGAAGGAGCCCAGTCATTGTTCATGCCATTAGCAGTACCTGTTTTTCACACTTTGACAAGTTAATAATACACTTCAAAGCAAAAAATTATAATTATTTGAATATTTAATGAACATAAGACCCTGTTTTTTTCCACTAAACTGAGTGACCCACAGCAGCAGGACCCCAACTTGCAGAGAAGATTCCACACTTCTCAGGTTTCCCCTTCCCCTCTATGAGCTCCTCACTCCCTCTTACTGTCACTCAGCAGCTGCTTCTGAAGCTTCAAAGCTGCTGCTGTTCCTCAGCTGTCACAGTTTGTGTGGATGAGAGCATGTCTGTTTTTCAGTAATCTCCTTTTTCATACTCTGCCTCTCATTGTTTTCACAATGATAGCTTCCAATTTCAGTGCCAGTCATGTCAAAATATTAAACGACCGTGCAAAAGAACTCATACCTTTGAGCTGTCCCACATTCTGTTGCCTTACAGCCACTATCCCCATTATTTTAGTGTGATTTTATGAGACAAACACAAGGTAGTGCATAATTGAGAAATTAAATTTATACAGCTTGCATTTCTTTATGAATAAGAATCTTAAAGGAGAGCCATCTATTAGTATTTCGAACCTCTGAATTGAATACAGACTTGAGTAAGTAAAATTTCAACCCATTAACTTAAGTCATATATGAAAATGTTAACTCTGGAGGAGCTACCGTGGTCCACAGCTCAGGTGCGAGATTCTATCAACAAAGTTTTTCACCTTTTGCCACAAGTCAGTATAGGGGATCCAGCAGAAAAACTGCCGTGTCATATGCGATCAAAATTTAACTTTCATAGTTTGGTAGAAAACTAACATCACATATCAGCCTGATACACATCAGCCACATAGTGTAACATGATGACAGCATGATCATGTTTTCACTTTCTCTATTGGTTATTGGTTTCTTGTTTCTAGTGGAAACAAGAAAACAATAATGATGTGAAGAAGGATACAGCTAAATACTGCTGAAACAAAGCTACCAAAACTGGTAACACTTTTATTTGAAGGGGGTGAATAAGACTGACATGACACTTTCATAAACATGACATAACACCTGTCAGGAACATAAATAAGCCTTCATGAATATTTATGACTCTTGTCATAAAACATCATTAGGTAAAGTTGACATTATACAAAATGTCTTTGTTATGACAACTTGACATTAACCAAGAAATCATTACTGTTTAATCTTTACCTTTAATAACATAAAGTTACCTAATTTTTACAGTGCAAACAATAATATTTTTATAACAAATTTATATCAGCTTGAATTCAGATGTAAGAAATGTATTTGTAAAAACTTTTAACAGAACACATCATTTATCTTTCACTTCATAATTGTGCCCTACTTTGTCATATTCGATTAGATAAAATCCTAACAAAACACATTGCTGTTTCTGATCATAGCAGGACAAAATGTGAAAAAAACCCAAGTGTATGAATCATTCTGCAAGCACTGCACTGCTTCACACTAGGAGGTCCTTAGCTACAGTCAGGGTGTAACTTCAAAGCTCAGCATCAGTAACCACACACTCTTGTAATTTATATTTTCATAACCGTGGCCGCCTGGCCTCACTGGAGCCCTGTCTGAAAGCTGACTGGACCAAATGCTTTCATACACACAAGTGTGCCTGAAGGAGATTAAGATTTTAAAGAGATTAGAATAATGAACTCATGATTATAATCTGGGGTTAATTCATTTTGTTGCTCTGTGACCCTCCCCCTCCATCAGCCAAAACTCTGCGCTTGTTCCTCTATATAAGCATTGTGTAACTGTTCATTAAATACTCAAAGGGGGGCCCGCCAGTCATCAGACCCCCCACAATCATCCCCTAATGCCCCTAGGGGTCTTCAGTTCACCACTGTCCGTTTGGAGAACAGTAACCGTTAGTTTATTGTTGCCAAAGGGCTCACTGCGCCACATGTTTGTTCACTCAAGGCAGGTGGTCTTCCCACTGAGGTCAACGTCTGAAACATAAGGCGAGGAGTTTTACAGGGGTCGTCTTCCCTCCCAAGGTCTCAGCAATGAACAAATAACAGGATCATATAATCATTAAAGAATGTTGCATATTTAGAGATTCTTCAATGAATTGTGGAAATATTGGTGATTAACTGTCTTGGCTTTATCGCAAATAAAAGATATTTTCTATTCTATTCAACAATGTTTAAACTCAGTTCATAGATGGTTGCGATGGTATAAAGGTAGCACCCCTAAGTGGGCAATAAAAAATATAAATGTTTTGTGAACATTACAGCAATATTTGTTGGTACAACATTTAGAAAAATACTCAATAGGATTTTATTTTGCTCTGATTTGGCTGTGTGGAGTGTGTCTCCACCTTGTGGTAAATGTCCAATAACGCATGTACATGATGAGGGTTTGAGATTTAGACCACCTCATAACTACCCATACAGAGAACTTTGTTCATCTCTGGACCTTCTTTGTATAGAACAAACATTAAACTAATAATTTAAAACTGTTGACACACAAATTAGTCCCACTTTTAAGCCTTTACTGACAAAAGTCTTGAGTTTTGGAATATTTAAAAGTTATCTTCAGCAATATGTATGAATCATTTCCAACCTTTTCTTTGAACTTAAGCTGCTTGCCATCTTTAAAGAATATAATAATGTGTTCTGATATTTCAAGCGATGAAACACCCCTGAAGTCAGCAGCATCAGCAGGACAGGGGAACTTGACTGCATCCTGAGGAGGTAATTCAGCCATTTGATTCATGTGTATTAGACCAGGGACATGTCAAGACGTTGCAGGACTTCAGCCCTGAAGGCCTGGATTTGAAGACCCCTGATCTGAAGCAGACAAGGCAGTGTGCTTTATAGACCAGGGTTGGGGTTCCTCAGAGAGGACCTGGAAAAGACCTGGAAGGTGAAGACCACAGTGGTGCCTGTGGTCATCGGGGCCTTCGGGGCAGTCACCCCCAAACTGGAGCAGTGGCAGTTCTACTGCGCAGAACCCTCAAGCTCCCTGGGAACTTGAGGGTTCTGCGCAGTAGAACTAGGTTAAACTAAACTATTTATTT